>CABFVX010000817.1:129914-220704 GCA_902151425.1 Timema shepardi
GGGGGGGTCATGAAACGTCAAAATTCATCAAGATCTTGAGTTCAATTATTTGACAATCACAATACTTTATCTGTACGATAGCGAGAAAGTAAAAGAGCTGAATTTGAAAAGGGGGTTTGAGGAAACAAACATTTGGAGGCACTAGAGACCATTATGGTTATCCACCAAAGAACAACAATGCAAGCTAGCAAGAATTCGGCATCATTTGATATTAAAAAAACCCAAGTATTCACTTTTGATGGGTCTTCTGGGGAATTCATGTCGATTACATTTCTGTGAATGAAGTTGCTGTGTGTACAGATAGTACCCATCATGCACATGTTGGTGAAATTTCAAAGGAAAACACTGATATCAAAGTGTTGTGTTACAAACCAGGTGGTCAATCAACAAGCTTCAATTTAATGAAATATCTTTCATGGGTGGAAATTAGGAATGTTTTAGATGTCCTGAAACCTGCAGAGTTCACAACTATAACAGGATGAGCGTTTTTAAAACATTACTTAAGGAAAAACCATTGGACTTTCCCTTGAGTTGCAAGTTCACTTTCAGAAATAACACTATAAAATACAAGTTTTGCTGAAGTTCATGATTTACAAACTGTAAAATATCTAATGGTATGGTATTTTTTATTAATTTTTTTTATACATTGTAGGCATATCACAGTTGTAGTTTAAAGAGTTCAAGTATAGCTATTTGAATTTCATTTTAAGGCCTAAAAAATATTTGTTAAACTATCGAGTATATAAACATAAATAACTATGCATTTCAGAGTGCTTGAATATTAAAATTTTTCATACATATTTTTGAACCTTTAACTTCTATTTACCAATTTTAACCACCAAATGAAACTCACATATTTTGTTGAGTACCAGCAGAGGTACCCTGTGAGCAAAAACTAAGTTTTTATATGCTCCCCTTTTGAGAAATTTGACCTTGAACTCGTCAAAAATTGAAATTTTTGAAACTTTGACAACAAAAAAACCCAGGAAGGGGGCCAAACCAAGAATTTAATGTTCCAAAGCTATACACTCTACTAGCCATAACCTAGTTATAGCAGAAAAATTTCTATATTGTGGGGTCCAACCCCCAGTCACCTTGAAAGGTCATTAAAAAAAAATGGCAAGTAGCCTTTACTCACAAATGTTGGGTATTTCAAGGTAATTTGAGTCTGGCTTATAAAATATTCTATATATTTTCAAACACTTTCTGAAATCCAATAATGTCTTCTTTATATTAGTTAGTGAAAACCAGAACTTTAATGTATTTCCATGTAGGTTGGCTACCATGTGTGGTGACGTAATAAATTATCTGCTTCCCACTATCCCCCATCCTAAATGTCTTATTGATAGCCGGTGTTCCCAACCAAACCATTCACTCAAGCAGTAACATTAATTCAAGTCGTGTTCTTATTACAGCCGTCCTCACCATGATCTGGATGTAACAAGAACCTTCATATTTTATAGGAGGGTAATGTTTTTTTTAAAAAAACATCTGCAAGGTCTTGCACCTACCGCTGCAAAGAAAATTGAGCAGAGACTCAAGATGGTGAAAAATAAAAATTGTTTTGAGCTACTCACAGATGCAGGTTAACCATGGTAAAAATGTAAAAATAATTAAAATGGTCAAGCTACAATTTATTAAAAATCTAAGTGATTTCACATGGAATTACCCACAACTAGGTTTAACATAGCCTTCAAAGTCTATTAAAATTCAATTAAAATACAATTTTGGATGAACGAATACAGTAAAAGAATAATTATTTCCATGCAAAATGTCATGTTTGTATTCTAAAAGAGACATATTTATTAATTAATTATTTAACCAACCAATCACAATATTGTAATGCCTTTGTGTAATAGGAAATAAATAACACTGCAAGCTAAAGCTTTTTCGAAAAAGAAAAAAAAAATCTCAAAGGAAACCATAAATGTTTTCTAACCTAGTGTTCAGACATTGTAAGATTTTTAATACAGTAATTTGGAATTTACTATCATTGGATTCCACACATTTTGTGAGTGTAATTATAGTGTAAATTTTGTGATTTTTGCACTTTCTTTGGAGAAAAAAAAATCGGCTAATAGCTAGGATTCTTAGCTTTCATCCCAAATTTGGTTTAATATCTATAATATTGGACTTTATTTGAGTATTTAATATAAAATTATTTGAACAAGATAATAGTGGCTAAATAATCTAGTGGAACAATTATAAAATAGAAGTATAAGAGTTCCCATTGAACCCTCACTGAACCCATGTTCAACATATTAATAGGAATTTTAAATGATTTTTAAAAACTCACCTCTCCCAAATAAATTCCTAGTGTACTAAGAAATAGGAAAATAAGTACAATTGTATATATAAATGGATATCTTCGGGATAGTGCATTGTACACATTTTTTTGGGTACTCTTCAAAATATTTAAAAAATACATAGTGTGTATCAGAATCGCTTTCGGTTTCACTTGTAGATTTAAATAATAATATTCAACATGACTTTTATCGCTTAACAATAGAACCAGAGCAGACAGAAGAAGTGGACTGAACTTTTCCACAACCTCATAAACGTTTATTCTGGTGAAAACAGGATATGCGCAGGGTGACAACTGTAGAAATGATAACCAGATAAAACCATAATAAAAATTGAGTAAATAATTAGTAAATGCGCTTAAACCAAATATAACCATAATTCAAATAAGTAAATAACTAATAAATGCGTTTAAAACACAAATAACCAGATATAACCATAATAATAATTAGTAAATAATTAGTAAATGCGACAAAACCAAATATAACCATAATACAAATAAATAATTTATAAATGCGTTTAAAACACATGATTAGTACAAATTATACAACAACACTACATAGTCGTCAACCTGGATCCTCTGGAAATTTTGAGATATTTTACTTTGACCATTTATCAGCTAGCCTCATAAAATCGGCAAGTTTAAGGCACCACAGATTCTATATTTGAAATTGCGGCACGAGCACACTTGGTGATATAGGTAGTACTAGGTACCTACAACAATCCAACATAGTCGTGGAACCTGGATCTTCTGGAAATTTTGAGATATTTGACTTTGAATATTATATCAGACATGCAATTAGTAGTCTAGAATCGCCAAGTTTAAGGTGCCACAGTTTCTATATTTGAAATTGCGGCACGAGCACACTTGGTGGTGTAGGTAGTACTAGGTACCTACAACAACCCTACATAGTCGTGGAACCTGGATCCTCTGGAAATTTTGAGATATTTGACTTTGAACTTATATCAGACATGCAATTAGTAGTCTAGAATCGCCAAGTTTAAGGTGCCACATATTCTATATTGAAAATTGCGGCACGAGCACACTTGGTGGTATAGGTAGTACTAGGTACCTACAACAACCCTACATAGTCGTTGAACCTAGATCCTCTGGAAATTTTGAGATATTTGACTTTGAACTTTAATCAGCTAGCCTCATAAAATCACCAAGTTTAAGGCGCCACAGTTTCTATATTTGAAATTGTGGCACGAGCACACTTGGTGGTATAGGTAGTACTAGGTACCTACAACAACCCTACATAGTCGTGGAACCTGGATCCTCTGGAAATTTTGAGATATTTGACTTTGAACTTATATCAGACATGCAATTAGTAGTCTAGAATCGCCAAGTTTAAGGTGCCACANAGCCTCATAAAATCACCAAGTTTAAGGCGCCACAGTTTCTATATTTGAAATTGTGGCACGAGCACACTTGGTGGTATAGGTAGTACTAGGTACCTACAACAACCCTACATAGTCGTGGAACCTGGATCCTCTGGAAATTTTTATGCCAAATTCATCATCAACTTGTGCCAAGATATTTGAAAGCGCTGTACAATTATTTTGATATTAATTTAAATTGTATATTGGATTATTTGTTTAATTTTACAGTTGTATTCCACGTTTTATATGTTCAAAACTTACTTTTGTTTCAGTATTGTGATACATAAGAAATGTTGTATTTCAATCTACAACACGTCTGTATCCTGTGAATTATATGTTCATATTTACGGTAACTGATGTAATCTTATACTTAATATACAAATATTATATTAATTTCAAAATATGTAAAATATTATTTCACATAAAGTAGCCACATGGCTTCTTTGGTGCTGACTGACAGCCCACAGCTGACTTCTGACAGTCAACATTTAGGTATATATCTAAATTTTGACCGTCAAAAGTGACAGCTGCTAAGCACATGTTTTTGCAGATCATATGGTTCAGTGTAGGGATACATAATTTGGTCTGGTAACTTTTCAAAGCTTTTAGCTGAGAGCTGTCAGTCAGCACCAAAGAAGCCATGGGGCTACTGTATATTTTGCGATATATCATGGGAATTTATGTAATTACATAATTTTCACTTATCTTATAGGTACATATAATAAATAATTTTTAATAAAGAACAAATTATTTGTTGGTATGATTATTGCTTTTACAAGTTTCACATCTAATGGTGATTTAATATACCTTAGGGAGAACATAATAATTAGACACATCAAATAATCAAACAAGGAATATTTATAGTTAGATTAGGCAATTTTAGAGGACTATTTGAACGTCTGATATAAGTTCAAAGTCAAATATCTCAAAATTTCCAGAGGATCCAGGTTCCACGACTATGTAGGGTTGTTGTAGGTACCTAGTACTATCTATACCACCAAAAGTGCTCGTGCCGCAATTTCAAATATAGAAACTGTGGCACCTTAAAATTGGCGATTTTAGACTAGTTGCATGTCTGATATAAGTTCAAAGCCAATGAGGGATAAAAACTGTTAATTTATTGGGGCAATTTCAAATATAGAAATTGTGGCACCTTAAACTAGGTGATTTTAGAGAACTATTTGTTGGTCAAATGTGAGTTTGAATATTTTATTTTCTTAATGTTCCCAAAAGAACTATATTATCGTACCGCATACTATGGCACTTTAAACTTGGCAATTTTAGAGGACTATTGGCATGTCTGACGTAAGTTCAAAGCCATTTAGGTTAAAAAAAAACACTGTTATTTTATTGGGGCAATTTCAAATATCAAACTGTGGCACATTAAACTTTACGATTTTAAAGAACAATTTTTATGTCTGCTCCTATCTGAATTTGTTTGGTTGAATTATTATGTCTATGGCGGTATCTATGATGTAATTTATAACCAAATCTGCTTTCTTTCGCTATCTATGATTATATTTAGAACTAGATTATATTGTTAGTTTTATTAATTTTTCCAATGTTGGATAAAAACGATTAGTTTATTGTGGATGTGGAGCTTTTCATCCCGCTGGATTTGGCGGACTTCTTGGAGCTATAATTTTATAAAATAATAACCATTGTCAAAATGGATAGTTTGGATGTTTCACTTGTGAAAGAGGAAACCGGTGAATGCATTAAGGTCAAACTTGAAAGTGATAATGAATTTCATATGAGTTTTAAACACCAAATCAAAACTGAGGTCAGTTACTAATATATATATATATATATAGTAGGTATCAAAATTGTGTTAAAACAGTAGCTACTACTAGAGACACTTGCTATGTTTTTTTTTTAAATAGTAGCCTACTTTGATTATTAACTTGTAAATCTGTACTCTGATATATAAAATATATTTTGTGTTTGCAGAACATCTATGCTTTAAACACAATTTAAAGTTTTTTTTAACTCATATGCAATATTAGGCCCAATTTTACAATGTCATGTTATTCTATTCGTTAGGGCTTAACATGAGGTTAAGCGATAACGACCACTACTTTTGATTTTACAATGTTTGATTAGCGCTAATGTTCACGTAAATGTGCTCGTAAAGTTAACGCGAGGTCTACCTTCCGGTTAGCAAACATAAAGTCCACATTAACAACGTTAAACACTCCGCCATATTGTTTTCAAGGCAATTGTTGTTATTATTAAAGTGAGGTTACTTTTATTTATATTATGAAATGGCTGATTTATTGTATGATTATGACTACTTTGATTAATTAATTCAATCGGCAACATTTCCTCTTCTTTGCTAAAATTTACACTTCGTTTGCGTTTATGATTCTCAACAGACATTTTAGCAGGAAAATAAATACGATAAAATATAGCATATAACCTCAACAAACTCGATATATTGAACTCGTTTTGATTGATTTTTTCATAACAGTTCCATAGACGTTGTAATGACTTGGTTATATTCTCTATGGTCAAGTTAGGCCAATCAAAAGCTTTGACACAAATCTAGCGCTCCAAGAAAGTTAACGCTAAGAACTAATGGAAGGCACCTATCCGTAATTTAACGCGCACATAAAAATAGTATTGTAAAACGCAACGCTAAGTTTAACCAACGGCTAGACTTTACAAACGGTTAAGTTACGAGGACTTTAACGTGACATTGTAAGATTGGGCCTTAATATGTTAAATTGATATTAATACAATTATGTATTTTATTTCTAGGAGGAATCCATGTGGGATGGCTTTCTTCCAATCAAAGAACAATTGAAGGTAGTCACTTGCCATAAACTAACTTATTTTTTAAAGTTGGCACACTCACTACACAAAAAGCATTTTAAAACCCAATCCTAAAAGGTCATCCATAATTGAAACACATAAATCTAAATCTACATAAAATAAAATTATTTACAAATAATTATTTATTTATTTTTAGCACCGCGTCTTACTACCCGTTCGTGTTATATGTTTAAGTATTAATTACGCAAATGTATTAGGAATTGAGAAGGTTGACTTAGAGGAAGTTAACCCGTATTTGCGTGGTGGGAGAGTGAAAAACCACCACCGGTTCACCCGACTTGAGATTCGAACCTGATCTCCCCGTCCTCCGCAGTCGAGCTCAACACGACAAGCGCGTTAGCCAACTTACGCTACTGAGGCGGGTTATTTATCATTGTATTGTCAAACATACATATATAATAATTGCTTTAGAGTAAACAAAATTCTATAATATTCCAATAACTAATAACCTATTTTGAATATCCTTTTTTTGTGAGGCTATTTAAATAAACTTGTATTAATGGAGACGAGGCAGTAAGCCTAGGATCAGTTGGCCTAAAAGTCATTTGGACTAAAAATCATTTGGCTTAAAAACCATTTGGCTTAAAAACCATTTGGCTTAAAAACCATTTGGCCTGGAAGTCGGTTGGCCTAAAGTCATTTGGCCTAGAATTATTTAGCCTAAAATATAATGTTAAAGCGTTCGGGTAACTGTTTTTTCATCTGATTATAGATATATAACTTGTTCATAAGACATCCACGGCTACCTTATAATGATACTCCCACTTTACATTGTTGTAATGTACCTTTCAGCAAGGCCGTAAGCCAGCCAATAATTTTAGAGGGGGCGGAGGGTTTGGTAGGCACATCCCCCAATTGCCAAAAGCTATACAAAATTCTAAATGAAGCAGTTATAGAAGCTATCTAAAGTGTTTTTTTATGGCAACATTACCCCATAACTGACAGTTACTAGGACAAATTCTAAATATTTAACACCTCTAGAAGCTCTCTGAAGTGATTTTAATGGCAACATAACCCGCTAACTGTCAAAGGCTAGGAAAATTGATAACTATTAAATACCTCTAGAAGCTCTTTGAAGTATTTTTTTTTTTGCAACATAACATCATAACTACCAACGGCCTTGCCTTTCAGATGAACTACTAATATATTTTGTTTCAAGAGTAATGTGTTTTATTTTCTCTTTTTTGTTATCACTGCGACTTACTCCAAGTTTTAAGTAATACCCTATATGCTAATTACTTTAATGGGGTAGGTATTATGAAGGCCCGCATATGCGTGAAAGGAGATTGTGAAACCAATCAGGATAAACCACACTCAGTAGACCGGGACAGGGATTCTAACTTTGATCTTCCTGTCATCAGCAGGCCAATCTATTATTAGAGTGGCACCTTAGATAATTTGACCACTGAAGAGTGCTATGTTGTTCCCTGTATTTGGATTGGCCTACACCTGAGGCCATGACAAGATCCAACCTTCCTCTAGCACCAGCTTAACTTGCAACTAACTCTTATCCAGTACTGTTGTCTATTATGTGGAGTTATGATTCAGCTCTTTACTTACTATCTTTTTCGCTATTGCATTCTTAGGGGTTTTGTGGATAAAAAAGAATGTGTTACCCAAACAAACATAAACCAGACTTAACTTAAGGCCTTGCCTACCCTCCCTGGCGGTGTGTTAAGCTTTCAGCTTTCAAAATAGATGGCGTTGCTAACGTTATACAAACTGATGGATTCCAGCCATCAGGTTGGCAGCATTACTGGTTTGTTTAAACAATTGGGCTGGGACCGGTAATCAGTAAAGGCCGCAAGCAAACTTTTCCTAGAACTGATAGAGATAAGAAGTGTAGTGCAGGACCGTAAAGTGTGTAGGTGACCAAGTTGGAGAGATAAAACGTCAAGATACAATCAAACTCTCGAGCAGAAAAATTAGCTTATCCATCCCAGCCAGCTAGACGCTTCTCCCTGGGGATTCAAATCCATGCTGAGGGTATTTTGGGGAGATCTTATTCAATTGGACCCGCCTCGGTGGCGTAGTTGGCTAACGCGCTTGTCGTGTTGAGCTCGACTGCTGAGGACAAGGAGATCGAGGTTCGAATCTTGGTCGGGTGAACTGGGGGTGGTTTTTCACTCTCCTTCCACGCAAATGCGGGTTCACTTCCTCTAATTCAACCTTCCCAATTCCTAATCCATTAGAGTAATTAGTACTTAAAGTGTATAACCCAAACGGGTAGTAAGACGCTGTGCTAAATATTATTATTATTATTCAATTGCTTCCTTCTACTGTCCCACGCAAATGTGGGTACATTTACTTCATTAATTCTGCCTGTTTAGGTATAAACTAATTACGCCAGTGGGTTAGGTATAAATACATTTCAATTTAGAGGAAGTGTACCCGCATTCGCGTGTAGAGAGAGTAGGAAAATATTTAGGAAATATCACCCGATCATGATTGAGCCACGATCTCCCAGTCATCTGCAGACTAGTCTAATGTTAGAGTGACGCCTTAGACCATGTGGCCACCAAAGTTGGATATTACCAATCCTAATGTCTAAAAATAACTAAACGATTATAATAACATGACTCGCCAAATCTTTAAAAGGGAGCTTACGTGAGGGAGGGAGGATGTAAAATCATGTAACAAAGCCTTACGTAATTTAAGGATGGCTCCCTTGCAATACAAACTATGGTCCATAGATACAAGGCCTAGCAGCCGGGTCATGTTATTGAGCAGACTAGAAACGAACTCAGGTCATTGCTTTATAACTATCCTTTTTAAAAAAGTCTTGTACTATTTTTTTTTCAGATAAATATCTGGGGAGGGTAGTGATAAATAATACTGTATACTTATTTATCAGAGGAAAAATTATTTAAGGTAAAATTAGAGATAACTTATTTTTGAAGATTTTGTCACTAACTAAATAATAACCTGTACGAGAGAGTATGTAGCTTATGATTGTGTCAAACCATTTATTTGAGTTTATTAGTAAGCAGGTAAAATAAAAAATAACTAAAATTTAATGTGCTAAATTTGGCCACTGTGCTTTGATTAATTTTTAAACATTAAAGGCTAAAGAGGCAATAAAATATTTAAAAAGCAGTTTCATTTCAAAGACTAGAACAATTTTGACTATAAATATATGTTATTTTTATTGCTGATATCACCCCGTCATACTACCTGTTCATGTTATACGCATATATGATCATCTAATTGGGTAGTAATGAGGAAGGAAGCATTTGAGAGGTTATCTACCAGCATTTTTATTTTGGGAGATGGGGAAACAATTTAGGAAAAACTACCCTCAGTAGACCCGACCAGGATTTGAACCCCAAGCGCTCCGCTATCAGCAGGCCAATTTAACACTGGAGTGACGCCTTAGCCCATTCGGCCACTGTTATTCAATACAGTGTTTACAGTTTTCAAACATCTATATGATTTACACAATTTTCCAGAAATAAATGTTTTTGGGAATAATTTTTCATCC
Source organism: Timema shepardi (assembly GCA_902151425.1). Classification (NCBI taxonomy): domain Eukaryota; kingdom Metazoa; phylum Arthropoda; class Insecta; order Phasmatodea; family Timematidae; genus Timema; species Timema shepardi. The sequence goes on from CABFVX010000817.1 coordinate 139,915, forward strand.
TATTGGTAGATTTTAACTTGAGTAATATCTCCATGGTGTCAGCCTGCAAGCAGGCCATACCAATCAAGAGGCTGCCATATGTTGGTGAAGATAGTGCCAACATTTTCGGGTTGACGGTGTCATGTGGTCAGCACAACGAACCCTCCAGCCTTCTATCTCAGTTTTCTAGACTGAAGCGCTACTTATTCATTCACATAGCTCCTCATTTGTCCTCATTGTTTCTGTTTCGGACCCACTGCTTCGCAGACAGAATTGGAAGCACTAGGGATCAAACCCGGGTCTTCGGAACTTGAAGTCAGTAAATCTGACCACTATATCACAGAGGCTGTTGGGTATCAACTACTTACTTACTTACTTTGTGGCATTGGGAACACAAAATTTAATTAATTTTAATGGTTTTTAATATATTTTACTCATCATCAAATCCATGTCGTGGTCAATATTGCTAAAGCGCTTTGACTGATCACTGAGTGCGTAAATTAATCAGCTTTAGTAACTTTGCTAGTTCGATTTCCTGTAAAGTTGAAATTACTTAGTACTAGCGTGATACGAACTCGGCCAAGGCACAAGAGATTTTGAACATACTATTAGTGTGTCAAAGTGTGTTAGTAACATTTACTTTCAGCTAAGAGCTTTTTCAGAAAAAGTACTTGAAACATCAGAATAATCACTACATTGTTATATAGAAATATTTATTTGTATCTTAATTTTGATATTATTTCTACAATAAATAAAATAATATCGCTATTCATCCGTTGTACTTAAATTAGTAAATACAGATAGCCTAAACGCCAGTAATATGATACAATTAATCAAAACTTGCCCTTTACGACAAGCATTTAAATAATCAATTTTATCGTTGAGTTTCTTTGTGCGCCCTTTCTTCCATCAACCCATGCTTCACAAACTTGTTATTCACAAAGATATAAAATAATATTGTGTAAATATTTTTCCACCTCAAAATTTATACAATCCATTGGATCTTGTTCGAAAGCAAAAATAGTCACATTTTATTAATTATATAAAAATAATCATCGTGCGTACTTATTGTTCGGGATTCGATACATTTCTTCTGAAAATAGTGCACAAACTGCTAGAATGTAACAGATTCAAATTAAAAGTAATTGCATTTAACAAGCTAATAAAATAAAATTAACATAATCACACTTTGAGTACAAAAAACTTCGTTCATTAATTTTTTGAAAAATATCTTATTTCCAAGTCAAATCCTAAACCGTAAAATAAATATAGTTGATAAAAACATACTGAGAACGTCTCCAAAATACATTTAGACCAAATTTTATTTAAAATAACTATGTTTGATATGAGCAGGAATGTTTATTTGTATTTATTACAATAGTGGATTAAAAATTCAGTGTACAGTAGTTTTCATATACTCTGAATATTAACAATTATTATTACAGCGTGCAATGTTCAAGAATGAGAAAACCGTAAAGAATCTAGGATACTAGTGAAGAATTTTACATGTTTTACTGCCTCAGGAAAATAAGGGCTAATGTCATAAAACTTTGTGTATGGAGAAGCATGTGGTTTTTTTCTTTGAAAATAATGTATCACTAGAGTAATTAATACTCTCAATGAAGTAAATCGGGACCAACTATTATTCACACAGCAGTTAAGATTTTGTGATTATTTTAGTTACTTAATATATTAAGATGTTTATATTTAATCACGCAAATCTTCATAATTGGACATTGGCCCTTCTTACCCCATTGCACATGGTATTAATGTTTCTTTGACTCAATAAGGTCACAGATTAGCTTAACCCTCCACCGCCGCCTGCATTCCGAAACAGCAGGTTAGCCAACGCTTGCAAAACGATACTAGCTGATAAATGAGTAATGATCATACTAACGCCACCTATTATCAACTAAGATATCTATTTGTAGAAGGAAAAGTTGTATTTAAAACCACGTATTTTTACTAAAGTGTTGACTTGCGAGTCGTTAGAGCTCAATATCATCGTAATTATTTAAGCCAACCCAAATTTAAAAATACGTTTAAAAATAAATTATTCATTAACTAATATGTTATAAACAAACACACTAGCTTAGTTGTAGAGAGAAAATAAATAAATCTATTAATAATTTTTGTTTTCCCATTTAAAATGCATTGAAATGGAATCATTTTAACGAAAATATTTCAATAACTATTTTTTAGCATGGTTTGAAAATTCCATAAGAATTATGAAAGATGCCCAGATATGTTGCTAAAATAAATAAAAATCAACATGTTGAATTATTAAATATATTTTTTTAAACATTTTTTTTAGAACCATGCATTTATGGGTAGGCCAGGCCTTAACATTATTGACACGTTTAATTATTGATCATTGTCCTGCATATATTTCAACTATCCTTGTTGGTTATACAATAATAAGAAGTCACCAATACAAATATAATTGATTAAAAGGTAAATCAACCTCACATATATGAAGCTAATATTGTTTGTCCTTGATGAATATTTGTATTTCTACCTTTAGGATGAGTTTAACACCTCAGATTATGAAGATGAAATTGTGAATACTGAGCTGAAGTTTTCTGACTCTTCTCTAGAAAAAAGTGAATCAACCCAATACTACTATGCCCCAGAGAACAAATCTCAGGTATCAGCTATAATTTTAAATTAAACATTAAATAATATTAGTCCACCTCTTGTATCTCTTACCCCATCACTCAAACTCATAATATATTTTTTAATAATACTAAACATTTATGAACAATATGAAAGGAATAAATTAGGTCTCAGTGAATATTATAGAAATATATTTCTCTAATATTTGTTGTAACATAACAACACACAATTTGACACAATATGCTTATTCATACTTAATCTAACAATTAATCACCAATTAGCTAATATATAACACTTTGTTAAATTTTCTTGTTTGGAGAATAGAATATTATTTTATTATATTGATTAGATTTTCAATAAGTTATAAGTAAATTAATTTGTTAGTATACCTGTAGATTGAAGAAAAATAAACACAATAAAATAACTTTCATACAAAAGTGTTGAATAGTTTTTAGCACGTAAGTGTTTGTTGTTATTAAAATAATTAAAATGCCTCCTGTACATGGGGATTGATCCCGGATATCTATTTCAGCATAAAGGTTCTACGATCTTGCCATATAAGATATTCCCGAAGACAGGGTCATTCATCATTTGTTCAAAGTTGATAGCTGTATAATTCATATCAGAGGACCACATTAGAGTGTACTTAGAAATTTCATTTAATATTGACCCACATGAACTAATTAATACGAAATCCCTTGGCTGATGTATTCTAACACAAACAACTCTGGCTGATTGTGCACACCAACATAAAGTGCCATCATTACTATATAGCACAGCACGCCTGAATCGAGGGACTCATTGACCCCCATGACTCAAGTAGTCGGATGTCCACAACTCCCACAACTGATGATTGCACTGTTGGACAAGTTAAGTTGGCAGTCTGTTCATGGGGATATAGGTTTAATTTGATTCTGGAAGCTCAGTGATAGCACTACCAATCCATAGCGGTCAAACTCTGAGGATCATTGGGATCAGCTGATAACTAACCAAGAGTACAATAATTGAGGCACACTTTCACTTTTGACAATATTCTACACAATTCTTCAAAGATAAGACTTGTATTTTCCACAACACATCTTATGTGGAATTTCACTTCACAATCACCACTAAATTGTGTTCATCTAGGAGGGATTGTTTATAAAGTGAACACAATAACTTATCACTTGATTTAAACGATTGATGCTTCTTCTTCAGGCGCAATATTCTTAGAATGAGGCCAATAGTAATTTTACTTTCCCAGCTTCCTAGCCAATATTGATCATGCCACCAATGTTGAAGCTTAAGAAGGTCTTTGGGAACGGCTCTTTAGGAAATAATGTCAGCAGGATTGTCCTTTATTGGAACATGTTTACAATCACAATTTGGTGTCAAATGGTGAGTTTTTAATACTGGGTTTTCTAAATAGGTTTTCCATCTTCTGGATGTTGCTGCCAAACATAATGGTTAAACTAGTGTGTCCATTTTGTTTTACACACTTGCCTATTATATAAGCTAGTATATAAGAAATCATTACATTTTTTCGGCTGTGAATGTTATTACCACAGTAATAGCTGTGCCCTTGTGAAGTGGTCATTAGGGATTTGGTATAGTGGAGAAACCTCGTAACCTTGAAATTATTATCATGTTTACATAAATTAACATGCCCATTATCAAACAATCTTATATTCTTTAATGCCTGCCTTCAGTGTTCCAAAAATTAAATGCAATTGTTTAATTTTGGAAATAACTTATCAAATAATGTAAGATCCAAGTTTCAATGTATGATAGCTGGTAAATAGGAAATCATTACAATTTTGCGACTGAATGTTATTACCACAGTAATAGATGTGCCCTTGTGAAGTCCTCATTAGGGATTTGGTATAGTGGAGAAACCTTGTAACCTTGAAATTACCATCATGTTTACATGAATTAACATGCCCATTATCAAACGATCTTATATTCTTTAATGTCTGCTTTCGGTGTTAAAAAAATTCAATGAAATTGTCTAATTTTGGGAATAACTTATCAAATAATATAAGATCCAAGTGTCACTGTATGATAGCACTTAAATCTGTGTGTGAAGAAATGGACAAGAAAGAAGTTGGTAATCTAAAGTTTTGTCAATCTTGAATGTCATAGCAGCATTTAAGTTACTCTTTTAAGTGTTAATGAATTTTAATTTCTCTACTGCCAATTCCTTCTGGACAGGTTGAATATCTAACATTTAACTTATATGAGTAGATGCTTCAAGACTTTTGGTAGGTATCCATCCAGAGTACTTTCCATTCCACTGAATAATTTTGCCATAACAACTTTATGGCTTGCCTTGAAAGTGATGAAACTAAATAATGAAACTTGCGGATTATAGGGAATTGACCGTTTTCATATGCAAAGACCTTGAAACTGTCTCATTGTCACAGTTGAAAGTAGATATTATTATTGCAGTTGACTGTATGACTGAATTAGTTCAGGACAGGAGTGTTACTTGAATTTACTGGCTCTGTTAACCCACCAATTGGTAAGAGGAAACCTCTGTGTCGTGTTATATTAAATCCTGCACAGATGTGCAAGCGGTGGTATTTATCATCAAACTTCTGTACCACACTGACTAGATACTACTAAATTAGAAAACTTAACATTTCAATTTCACAATAGATTTATTTAGTAGACATAGAAAATGGTTACATTTTACAAGTTTTACAATAGGCAGAAAATGATAGCGTATTAATTCTCTTCTCAAGTTAAATATCCTTGAGTGATTACTTGATTACTGGCAGTGACCTGGGCAACACAGTGACCAGTCAAGAGGCAGTGGAATTTCTAAAAGGAGAGTAATATAAGAATTAGTTAAAGCAAATATAGAACAAGTTTACAGTATAACATTTACACAGTCTCACTCGACAAGGTTTAGTGTTACTAATACAGTTGGATAGTAGGCTGGTGGATCCAGCTGGATGATGGCTAAGGGCCAGAAGTCATTAAAGTACTAAGGCAGGACATTTTCCCTATACGGTACTACCATGCATTCAATAGTACATCAACCTAATTTTGAACAATCACCAAATTTGAGAACTTATTTACTGGGTAAAACAAAATATAATTTGCGCGGGCCCAACTATGACAAACAGTCACTTTCCACGGGTTGCGCACCCAAACTAATACCTATAATGAACATTGACTGCTTAGTCAAACCTCTATGATTTACAACTGCACTGCGTAAGGCAGAAGAAAGAAACAGACTTCCTGGCGATAACCATCAATAACAAAGTACTGATGCACATGACGTTTAGGGTGTCATGAACTATATTACCTTTTAAAGATTTATAGGAACTTGCGATTTAGTGTACATTTACCACACTAAAATTCACATTTTCCAAGTGAGAGGCACGGACGTTAGGACCGTGTCCAAAAATACAATAATGCACTCAGCATTTGACTTTATGAGTCATTTAAATTTTACATGTCCATCGGACTGAAAGGCGAAATATAGCCAAGGTACTTCTAGCATAACGAAGTTAGCTAGTTTTTGAATAAGCTACTTGGTCTAACAAAATAGAACAAAAATAATAATGCACTCAGCAATTGACTTTAAGAGTCCTTAACATTTGACTTGTCAATCAGTCAGACAGGTGAAATACTTCTAGCGTTAGCTAGTTCTGAAGATGAAACAAATCTAATAAAGAGAAACATTTCTCTTGCAAAATTAAAAAGCCTTCCAAAAACTATTTACAACATATTAAATAAATAAAGTATCTTCCTACTTCATGCTTGTGGCTAAACGACCCGGCTGGATACTGATACCCTGGTTAAGTTGTCCTGGTGTCCAGCTCGTTGATCCCGACGATAGATTCAGCGCCGTCGATGCTAGGGCGGTGAATCCGTCGCCACAAACTCCATGGTCCTTCTTGGTGTTTTCCTCGCCGGCAGCGCTTCGTCCTAGTTCCTGAGCTGATACAAGGTGTTGTGCATAAAAGTGCTCAAGGCGCTTACTCTTATATAGCGACAAATCAGATATGAACATGAAAAGGAATAACGGAGAATGAATCACGAAGCAGAGGTAAAATAAGGGAGAACGAAAGATAGGGCAAAGAGAAGGGGGTTTTAGAAAAAAAATGAGCTTCTTCAGTCGACCACCAGAGGCGCATGGTCGAGCTGCGCCGTGGCACAGTGCGTCTTTCACTTTGGTCCTTTTCTTCTCAACTGCGTGAGCCGAAGTTGAACCACGTGGAGCAGCCATTATAGAAATTCTGTTTTGTGAAATGAGTAAATGAGATCTGACGGCATCTGTCCTTGGGTGAGTTTTATACACATATATTCTGTATCATAATGTATCAGTATTAATTTAGTTATTTGATTTTCACAGTTTGTTTTACGAGAAGACATGATATAGAAGTATATTATTTAAATTATTTTAACAGCCACGTGGTTAGTTGTAAGTTTTGGGTAGTTTTCTTTTAAATAATTAGGGCCCATATTCACAAATATTATTCTTCATAATAATAATCTAATCTTCATAACTTTAATAAGATTAGTCTTGTTTTGTGATATCTAGAACCGCAATTATAAAAATGTAAATTAATTTTTTACAAATCCACGTGTTTTTGAATGTAGGCCAATACGCCGTTTTGTATTAGAGTACAACTTTGAGGTAGTTTATCTTTTAATATCACCATATAGCCCCAACGTGGCACCCAATTACACGAATATAGATAAATAGTTAGATTTTTCCGTTGTAGGTGATCAATCAACCTGATTGACACGCTACACTTCTATCTATTGCTTTCACGTTCAATAATTAAGTAAAGATCATTTTCTTCAAATTGTAATGGAGATTCTTGAAATTTGTCCAAGATTTAACTTAGTTTCTGGTAACTTCATTTACCTCATTTTATGCTTATGTTTCTTTCATTAAATTATTGATCTACAAATTTTGGTTAACATATGATGCTTCCCTTTTAAAACCCATGATTCCGGGTTAGTGGCTAAAGTTGCTCTTGCACCATGATTATAATGAATGAAAACACATGAACAGACTAACTTTATACAAAAATATTTTATTTATTTTAATTTTATTGATTGGCTTTCTATATTTGGGAGTACGCCACTGTGCTGGTTGCGACAGGACCCTCTATCCAAATTGACTTGCTTTAGCTGGTCAACTAAATGACCAAATTGGTGTTTGTGCACCACTCTAAGGCTGTAAAGATAAAATGGCTGCATGGTGTTCATCTCCAGCATGAGAGAAACCGTGGGATCCTGTGCCAAATAAATGTCTCATGAAAATCAATCCTTATTCAGAATGTCATGAACCTTTTACACTCATGAATATAACACTGATAATTCATTATTTATGTTGCAAGGCTTGTTCACAAATCATAACTAGTGTCACTTTAATATAATATCACTCATTTTTGAAATCATCCATACTACTTGACTTAAATGTTTAAGATTGACATGTGACGACACCCTACTGGAGGACCACTGAATACTTAGCTAAAATTGCACGAACAAATTAATACTGACCTCACTCGTTTGATGCACTCTAACACAAACGGCATAAACTGATGGTACACACCAACAGAAAATGTCACCGGCACGACGAGGCCATGCATACATTTTGAATTTATAGACTAAACAGTATAATTAATATTTCAGTCAAATAAAATAGATGGCTTTGTGGCGTCATCGGCTACTTTAGCTTAATTTTGAAAGCAAATCTAACAGCAACTCAGGATATATTGTATTATGCCAAGTGCTAACTACTTGATTATCTTACTGGTGGCTGTGGTCTCGTTGTTCACTATTGTTGCACAAAGTCAACATCTTTAGGCTTTATTTCTGTGTTGAGGCATTATTTTAAACCAGATGATGGGAGTTGAATCACTATTTAATTCTATTATTTGAATTGTGTTTACAGATAAAATTAGAAGATCAATCATCTTCATCAAGTGAAATATTGCAGTCAAAATTATTTGTTCAAGTAAACTCTGATTCTAATATCGAGTTTGTTAAAGAGAATCAAGACTTGTCTTTTAATGTGTTACACAAGAAAGATTATTGCAGTAACTTATTTATACAAAGATCATGTTCTGAATTAAATTCCATTCACAAGGGAGAATATATTAAAGAGAATCATAGTGGTGATAATAAAAATACATATAAAACAGAAGCTTGCGTGGATAATTATTTGACTGGTGAGGACTTTAAATGTAAACAAAAAGACAAAATAAATTGTAAACATGCTCGATCAGGAGGATTTTGTATTTCACATGAAGCAACTATCACAAAATGTAAATCAAGAAATTGTACTAAACATCCTCACAGAAGTCATTATGCAGCTCATAGAGGGATAACAAAATTAAAAACTGAAAATTGTACTAAGTATGCTAAGAAAAGAGGACATTGTATTGTACATGAAGAGGGAAAGAAAAGTAAAACTGAAAATTGTAAGCATGCTCAGTTAGGAGGACATTGTGTTGCACATGGAGGTGGATCTAAATGTAAAACTGAAAATTGCATTAAGTTTGCTCAGGTAGGAGGACATTGTATTGCACATGGTGGAAGTAAGAATTGTAAAACAGAAAATTGTACTAAGATGGCTCAGGTAGGAGGACATTGTATTGCACATGGAGGAGGAAGTAAATGCAAAACAAAAAGTTGTAGTAAGCTTGCTCAGGTAAGAGGACATTGTATTGCACATGGAGGCAGAAGAAAATGCAAAACAGAAAATTGTAGTAAGGTGGCCAAGGTAGGAGGACATTGTGTTTCACATGGTGGCGGATATAAATGTAAAACAGATAATTGTAGTAAACTTGCTCAGTTAGGAGGACATTGTGTTTCACATGGCGGCGGATACAAATGTAAAACAGATAATTGTAGTAAACGTGCTCAGTTAGGAGGACATTGTTTCGTACATGGTGGAAGAAAGAATTGTAAAAAAGAAAATTGTAGTAAATTTGTTCAGTTAGGAGGACATTGTTTCGTACATGGTGGTAGTAAGAATTGTAAAACAGAAAATTGTACTAAGAAGGCTCAGGTAGGAGGACATTGTATTGCACATGGAGGAGGAAGTAAATGCAAAACAGAAAATTGTAGTAAGGTGGCCAAGGTAGGAGGACATTGTGTTTCACATGGCGGCGGATATAAATGTAAAACAGAAAATTGTAGTAAGGTGGCCAAGGTAGGAGGACATTGTGTTTCACATGGCGGCGGATATAAATGTAAAACCGAAAATTGCTTTAAGTTTGCTCAGGTAAGAGGACATTGTATTGCACATGTAGGTGGAAAGAATTGTAAAACAGAAAATTGTAGTAAGATTGCTCAGGTAGGAGGACATTGTATTGCACATGGAGGAGGAAGTAAATGCAAAACAGAAAATTGTACTAAGATGGCTCAGGTAGGAGGACATTGTATTGCACATGGAGGAGGAAGCAAATGCAAAACAGAAAGTTGTAGTAAGCTTGCTCAGGTAGGAGGATATTGTATTGCACATGGAGGCAGAAGAAAATGCAAAACAGAAAATTGTAGTAAGTTTGCCAAGGTAGGAGGACATTGTGTTTCACATGGCGGCGGATATAAATGTAAAACAGATAATTGTAGTAAACTTGCTCAGTCAGGAGGTCATTGTAATGCACATGGAGGCGTAAGAAAATGCAAAACAGAAAATTGTAGTAAGGTGGTCAAGGTAGGAGGACATTGTGTTTCACATGGTGGCGGATATAAATGTAAAACAGATAATTGTAATAAACTTGCTCAGTTACGAGGACATTGTTTTGTACATGGCGGAAGAAAGAATTGTAAAACAGAAAATTGCAGTAAGATTGTTCAGGTAGGAGGACATTGTGTTCCACATGGCGGTAGAAAGAATTGTAAAACAGAAAATTGTAATAATATTGCTCAGATAGGAGGACATTGTGTTGCACATGGCGGAAGAAAGAATTGTAAAACAGAAAATTGTAGTAAACTTGCTCAGTCAGGAGGTCATTGTAATGCACATGGAGGCGGATCTAAATGTAAAACAGAAAATTGCTTTAAGTTTGCTCAGGTAGGAGGACATTGTATTGCACATGGAGGAGGAAGTAAATGCAAAACAGAAAATTGTATTAAACTTGCTCAGGTAGGAGGACATTGTATTGCACATGGAGGCAGAAGAAAAAGCAAAACAGAAAATTGTAGTTAGGTTGCCAAGGTAGGAGGACATTGTGTTTCACATGGTGGCGGATATAAATGTAAAACAGATAATTGTAGTAAACTTGCTCAGTTACGAGGACATTGTTTTGTACATGGTGGAAGAAAGAATTGTAAAACAGAAAATTGCATTAAGTTTGCTCAGGTAGGAGGACATTGTGTTGCACATGACGGAAGAAAGAATTGTAAAACAGAAATTTGCAGTAAGATTGCTCAGGTAGGAGGACATTGTGTTGCATATGGCGGAAGAAAGAATTGTAAAACAGAAAATTGCAGTAAGATTGCTCAGGTAGGAGGACATTGTATTGCACATGGAGGTGGAAAGAATGGTAAAACAGAAAATTGTAGTAAATTTGATTAGTCAGGAGGTCATTGTAATGCACATGGAGGCGAATCTAAATGTAAAACAGAAAATTGCTTTAAGTTTGCTCAGGTAGGAGGACATTGTATTGCACATGGAGGTGGAAAGAATTGTAAAACAGAAAATTGTAGTAAGATGGCTCAGGTAGGACATTGTGTTGCACATGGCGGCAGAAAGAATTGTAGTAAATTTGCTCAGTCAGGAGGTCATTGTAATGCACATGGAGGCGGATCTAAATGTAAAACCGAAAATTGCTTTAAGTTTGCTCAGGTAGGAGGACATTGTATTGCACATGGAGGTGGAAAGAATGGTAAAACAGAAAGTTGTAGTAAGATTGCTCGGGTAGGAGGACATTGTTTTGCGCATGGAGGTAGTAGAAAATGTAAACCAGATAGTTGTAGTAAGCTTGTTAGGGTAGGAGGACATTGTACTGCACATGGAGGTGGAAAGAAATTTAAAACCTAAAATTGTAGTACACATGCTTAGTTAGGAGGACACTGTAAAGCACATGTTGTAAGATATAATAAAATTACTGATCTTACTCCATGTAGTATGGCATTAAAAATATTGCTGAGTGGGCTGCGGGGATAAAGGAGCAAATATGTTGTATTTTATGTATTTTTATTGTCCTATCAGCTTACTCTACATTTATTCCCCTTTTTTATGCTGTTTATTATTCGTATGCTTGCCTTAGTCTTGTAGGACGAAAAGGGGGCTTTTCATTGTTCTGTTAAACCTGGGAAAGATTGGAAATTTCAAAATTTTAAGGTTGATCAGTCTATTTTAGATGTGATAGTTACTAAAAATACTAATACTGATATATATATATATATATTCATGCATAGAATCATGTGGTCATCTGATCTTTGAAAGATAATATTAGGGGTTATGTAACTGGGACTAGAAGGCGGATATGAGTACAGGACGTCTATTACCCAGTTGGGAATAATTATTTTTTTTATGTGAGAACCAATCTAAATTGGTTATAAGGGTATCCAAATTTCAAATAAATCTGAGGAGATCTTCCAAATCTCCTAATTCCTTTTGGTTTGTGGGTCTCATTTAAAACCTTGTTTGGTTGTCTGTTTTCACAAGTAAGATTCTATCGGCTGTAACCTAAAAATAAAGTATAAATTATCATTGTTGACTTAAAAAAGCTTGTATTTTATTATCCTTTCTTCATACTATGTCATTACTATACTTCATGATAAAGAAAGTCATAAATCAGTACTACCCATGAAAAGTAAACCTCCTTCAATCTATCTAGAATCGAGAATCTTATTGAAAGCCAATGTTCCCGACCAAACCATTTTCACTCAAGCAGTAACATTAAACAAAGTAAGTGTTTCTATTACAGCCGTCCTTACCATGTTACGGATGTAACATATTGGCGACGAGAAAAAATAAACTATAGTGTAACATGTTCCTGGCTATTTGGAAGTCCAGCTTTAAAAGTTTTTTGAATTAATTTAATTATATAGGTGAAAAAAAGTTCTTCAATTGGAAACTTGTGAATAACAGACTTGAGGTTAACTCCGAGAACATTTTAGGATTTCAATAACTGCGTGGTCTATGAAAAATCATCCATATTAACACAAAGTGGCATTCATAGGAAACATGAGTAGTTTGGACAGTAATGAAGATACCTGGTCATCGTAAGTGGAGCAATAACAGATGTATGAAATTCAGAGCAACGTTCGCTCGAAGATACCAATACTTTAACTATATTTAACAAATTTATAGTGTCTACCCTCTTTTAAAGGTAATCTTCTTTAGAAAATCGTTGCCAACAGGTGACGCAAACTGGTTTTATTCTGAGCGTTGCCGCTAAACGCAAAGTCGAAGCTAGAACTAGCGAACGATACAAAGTGTGGTTGTCATAATAACCCAAATGCTATCTTTTCCTCGAAAGTGAAGCTAACTAGCGGTAGCAACTAACTTTGCGTCGAATGGTCATAATAACCCTGCTGGACTAAAATATTCGTCTTTAAAATGCTCATTGCCAATTGTAAATTTAGAACGAATAGTTTCATTGTTCAGATTTCCAAGTTTTGGGCTACAATTAGGTTTCTCCAAGATGGAGAATCTTGTTTCATGTTTATTTGGAAATCTACGTTTAATATAGGTTTTATTTAGACATCCAGAAACACAACACTTATATTTATAGTAGGCCTACACCATAATAAAATCAGCACTTAAAAATTTTTATTATTAACAAAATACTATAAATAATAAAACATTATTTATAATCAAAAAGTAGACAACGCCATTACAGTTCACTGTTGTAAAGTTTTAATCGATCGTTCTACACTATCAATTGCCATGGTTATAAAAATAACTAAAATAAAGTAGAGATAGCTCCATTAAGAAATATCCGACGTGGTCATCACTCTTTCGCCCTTAAAGTCCGTTCATGCAGTCTCATGGGGCAGGTGGTGAAAACATCACAGCATAAGGATGTGTTGTGGCATGTGATTCAACTCCATTTGAGCATATGATCCAAGGCTCTTTGTCACCAAGCCCATTCCTGTTCACATTACGTTAACCACATTTGATTACTCCCTCATGAATAATTATTTATGTTATAGGCATGTAGGAAGTCTTACTATATTAGCCTACATCAACTTATTATTTTTAAAAAACAAGTCACGAGTTTCAAACTTATACCAACACATTTAACTAATCATATATTAATGTATATTATATATTTATACAAATTAGAGAAAGATGTCAAAATACTCTTTTCTTGTATGTGTGTAAGAGAGAAAGAGATACCCGAAGGTTTTCTTTTCTGCTACACAATTATGTGTAGACGACAGTTAGAAATTTCACCCATAGATGTTCATCCAGTTATATTAGAGCTAAATGGTGAGAGCCGACTCTACTACGTCTTCCTCCACAGGTCTAACATCGCTAATCTAGCTAAACTGATAAACAAGCATTAGCGAGATGTTAGGGTAGGCAGGATTAGCTCAGCGATCCCAAATGTTTTTTTTTAAATGAGAGAAAATATATCTTTACATAAAACAGAATAACTCCATAAAAATCCCTTTTTCGACATCGTTAATTGTGCCCCTTCATGAGTGTTCATGACACAGCTTATCTCCACTTCAAGTGGCATTTTCATCAAAAACACATCATATGCCAAAACAATCTTTCTCGTGATAGGGTTCCACATCCTATAACCATTGGGGCAATAGCCGACCATAATGCACTTTTGGGTACGATTGTTCAGTTTCCCTTTAAGTAGCTCATTAGGAATGCGCACATAGCCAACACAGCCAAAAACACGCAATTATGACAAGGTTTGGACGTTGACTATACCAGACCTCAGCAGGAGTTTTACAATCCAAGGCTACTGTTGGGCTTTTATTAACAATATATACTGCTGTCATCACAGCTTCTGACCAGAGATCTTTCGAAACATTTGTGCTTAATAACATGCACCGCACACGCTCCATTAGTGTTCTATTCATGCGTTCACTTACTCCGTTTTGAGAGGGTGTATATCTGATAGTATATTCAAACTGTATACCTTTGAATTCAAAGTATTTTCTCATCTCTGAAGATAAGTATTCTCCACCTCGATCACACCTGAAGCGGCTTATCCTTTCATTAAAGTGAACAGTTGCTAGAGCTTCATACTTCTTAAAACACTCGAAGACCTCTGACTTCTCTTTGATCGTGTACACATAGGTAAAGTGACTGTAATCGTCAATTAGGGTAAGTATATATCTCTTACCGTCATATGATGTAGGACTGATCGGACCCATGACATCACTGTGGACAAGCTGCAAGGGGCGCTTAGCCCTTGAACGAGTTTTTACATGGGGCAATTTAGTCATTTTACCTTGGATACAGTGCTCACATGGAGATTTCGGCATTATAAGTTTTTGTTTACTCACACCATTCATGCCATCAACCATTTCACTAAGAGACTTCAAACTGGTATTGCCAATATGCGCCAGTCGTTTATGCCATAGATTTGTACAATCTACCTCAGCAATATTGGCACAGGTATTTTGAACAGAAAATGTCACTAAATACATTTTGGCAGACTCGGATGCAACTGCTACAAGTTTATCATGCTTGAAAATTGTTGCTACACCTTCTTCAAAAATTACCTTGCATCCATTGGAATCCAGTCGTCTGACTGATAAGAGGTTATGTTGTAGACCAGGCACGATAAGAATACTTCCCAGCTTGATCACATTGATTTTTCCATCCATCTCAAAAGACGCACAGAGATCACCTACTTCTGTCGCTTTTAAATTTTCACCTGATTTTGTGAGCTTGATATTCGCAGGACTTGGGAGATTATGAATATTAGTCAGAAGATGACGATAAGTAGCACAGATCATGTGTTCTGAAGCTCCTGAGTCAAGATACCAGGATGTAAACAAAACAGAATCCACTTCCAAGGACGTATTGGCTGCTAAACTGAACTCTGCTTTCTCAACTTCGGCGACTTGGGCTTTCCTTTCATTTTCACTCTGTTTCTTCTTAAGTTTACGGCATTCTGAGATCATATGTCCAAACTTTTTACAAAATTTACACTGAAGTTGACTTCGCTGAGTGTTTTGATTAGGCCTAGTTTGTTGATAAAAATATTGAGACTGTTTCTTATGGCCTTGTGTAACTTTACGATTTGCTTGGGTCATAAAGGAATGTGAGGTTATGACTTCTGCTGTTATACCCTCCGATAATCGTTTCTGTTCCTCATCTAATAACCTATTCTTTACAAAGCTCAATGTCAATTTTTCTGCCAGAGTCTCAAGAGCAGTAACAACTACATTGTATTCGTTCGGCATAGTAATTAAAAGATGGCAGACAATATCTAATTCCCCTAATGTAGCACCCGTTGACCGTAATTCACGAATCAATTTATCAAATCTATTAAAGTGTACCTCCAGAGTTTCACTTGATGGATCAAACTTCATCAATAAAAGACTTTTACGTAAAAGTAACTGGTTAGCTATGCCTTTTCTTGCGTAGGTATTCATAAGGGAAAGCCATATCTCAAATGCAGATTCTTTATCCTTGGCACATTCTAGAACGTTGTCTGAAAGTTTCTGAACTAATTGAGACTTGCATTTTCGATCTTTTTTCTTCCACTCCGCCAGTTCTTTTGTCTTCTTATTCGATATTTCAGAACTATCAGCTTCATTGAAAATTACTTTCGTTCGGTAATCACTTTGAACTACTTCCAGCAAATTGAGTTCATCAAGCAGTGTTTCCATTCTAAACTTCCAATTATTAAAGTTTGAACCATCAAATAATGGAACACGATACTTTTCTTCATCTGTCATGGTGGCTAACAAGGCTTCTAGGCTAAATCTTCTAGAGGTTATTATTAATGTTGATTCTCGATGCACACAGACAATAAATGTTCATTAATTTTAAAGGACTCTGGGCCCATAACCTGAAAACGTGCCACCACAGGTTTTCATAAAGTTTACTCTGAAGTATGAACATCAAACATTAACGGATGGAAAAAGTAGTTTATTAACCGAGGTATTAAAATAAACTAACAAAAGAACTAAATACATAACAGGCAAGAACATACTTTAAACAGAACTACCAACATATACATAAATAATGAATAAGTGTTAAATTGCTATACCAACAAAAACAAAACAAAAATAAGCACACTAATTCTCAAACTCTTTATAAAAGTAATAGTTGATGAAAAATTATATCTGGCTTAGTATACGGCTATATCTGCACTAGTTATAATAGGCCTTTTTTTACTTACCCAGTTAAAATATACTGTGTGTAGTCATATTTACCCAAGTCTTACCTTTAATATTTGAACATTTATTTTGAACAAAATTCATTTCATTTGATTTAAGTCCTTTTATTAACATTTTACGTTCTACGCTCTCTCTGAAGCTTTTTTTTAAATTCTTTCTTCAATAGTACTGAAGATATTGTCTTCAATAAGCCAAGAGCACTTGTATTTGATTTACTTCCAATTCCACTTTATTGATTTTCTTATTAGATCACTACGGTTCTGACCCAACTAAGCTAGCCCTATCTCACTACGAATTTTGTCTACAAAATAACGAGGAAGACATTTTGTTCGTCTCTACACCGACATATTTATATTTAGAAGGAAATTGTACAGCCTCCTGTACAAAGTAACGTTGTCTGAGCGTAGTAGATTAACTAAAGAAAATTCTGTAATATTATTAAGAATGCAATCACCCGAGCCAACTGATGTACAGGACAGGTCATAAATATATGTTCTAATGTTCCGGAACGTGGCAAACCACACAATGTGAAGACGGTACTTTAGGCATCAAATAAATTCTGTCTTTCGTGTAGGCGTGGCCGAGCGGAAGGCGGATTATTGTACAAATAAACTTTTGAGTGCCCTTAACTCCTGGAAACCATGGTGTAACTAATTTTGTACCACAAATCCCATGGTAACATTTTGCTTTCTGCTGGCATGTGGTCTCCCACCATTCGCTCCATTTAACCCAACTTCTGTGTTTTACCCTCGGTATAAAGTCGCTATACGGTAGCGGGATTTCCTGTACAATAGAAAATAAATTTACACTAGATGCCAAACTATCTACTCTCTCATTACCCATTATACCTACGTGACTAGGAATCTATTGGTACCCCAATTCGTAGCCCCTATCTCGTAGAGAGGCGCACTCTTCGAGTATTTGAATAATCATTGGGTGTGATGGAGGACTTGACAAGCCACTTATAGACTCCAAAGCACTACGGAAGTCGCATATTATCACTAGAAGCTGCGGTCGTAAATATAAGATATATTTCAATGCCTGTAGGATAGCAAATAATTCCGCTGTAAATATTGATGCATCGGATTGTAGTCTATATGACTGACCATAATTAATACTACTGTCATAGAAGGCTGCACCCACTAGGGCTGGCTCCCCTCCCCTCCTAGAACCATCTGTAAATATAAGTTTGTGTCTACTCCATCTTTCTTTCATATACCTTACTGCATTTAACTTCTGTTCGATCGGATGGGTAACTCTTTTTACTCCTGAATCAGGAGTAGATAACATCACTGGTACATCCCAGAGGGCATGTTGCCACCCAGTGATACACTGTACCGAATACGGAAGAGAAAAAAATATATTGACGGAGTTCATTCAAACCCAAAAAACTATCTTCCAGAGAAGGGCATGTTTTGTTTAACCAATATTGTTTTGTTTCAACATAATTTGTAAGGATCCGAAGTTTGCATCGCAGATAACTATAAGTTGAACAATCCTTAATAAAAAAAACTTGTCCGCCATCAGACGGCGCCTAAGAAATAAAGGGAGTTCTCCCGCTTCAGTAAGTAGTGCGTTGGTCGGTGATGTACGACAAGCACTCAGACACAGTCTTAAAGCTGCATAGTGGATCTTGTCCAGCTTTGCTAGTGTGGATCGTGATGCAGTGTGATATATAAAAAACGCCCATACTCCAATCGATATCGTATAAGCCCACGGTACATTTGTAACATTGTATATGGGTGGGAACCCCACGAGGCACCCGCCACTGATCTCATAGTATTTATAAACCTGTCACATATTCCAGATAGTTCCAAAACATGGGGGAGTTAAGATCCCTTCATATCTAGTGGCATGCCTAAAAATCACATCGTCGGCTGTACCTAAATTCGGCGGCCTTCATAATCTAGTCTAATTGATTTATCTCGCACTCATTGTCGGGTGAAGATTACCGCAAAACATTTAGATACATTTAGAGTCAAAAGTGGGCTGTCAACCAATTTGAAAGCAAAGGAAACACTGATTGTAACTTACCCACCCCTTCTGACAAGTTACAAGACCGAACGTATATTACCACGTCATCCGCATACTGTAGAGTCGTTATACCAACCGGAAAAGAGTTATCAATATCGTTCGAATAGACTGCATATAACAGTAGTAGGCCCCTTCGTTGAGTTCTAGGAGATGATATGGCTTGTCCTATCTTTACAGTATACGATCTATTTTGAAATAGAAAGCTTAGCCAGTAACACATTTTGCTAGAGCAACCCAGCAACACAGAATGCTCGATATTATCGTACGCACCCTGTATATCGAGGAAAAAAGCTAATGCAAATGAGTTTTGTGATAGAGCAATTTGAATATCAGAAACTAATATAGAGAGGCTATTAAGCTTGGAACGTCCCTTTCTAAACTCAAATTGCATAGGATTAAGGAGTTCATTCATTTCCAGGAATCGTTCCAAACGGGCTTTAACTAAGTGTTCTATGATTTTACCAAAACATGACGAGAGTGCAAAAGGCCGATAAGAGCTTGTTAACTCCACCCTTTTACCCGGTTTTAGAATAGGAATCAGAAAGAAAATTTTCCATGCCGTTGGTATTACCCCCTCCTCCCACAGAGAGTTAAATATCTCTAGCAGCGCACGTTGAGAAACAGATGACAATTTTGTCAACATACCATAGGACACATTGTCTGGGCCAACCACCGTGTGTCGCACTCGATTCAACGCTGCCCTTAATTCACTACCAGTATAACGTTTATCGAGCTCCGGAACACCCAAATTGGGGAATTCCAACGGGGAACACATAACTGAATCTGGTATCACCCTACAAGCGAATGACTCTGCCCATGCCTCTAAGTCACACCAGGGATCCCAAAGTTTGTAACAATACCCTTGAACCATTTGATTTTATGCCAAACCGGTATCAGAGATACATCGGGGAAAGGGACACGCAATATAACCGCCAAGAATCACACTTCGCACGAAGTTCGCCGCGTACGACAGTAGTTTTCACAGTTAATCAGGTTAAAATTTTGTTTTCATATTTATAATGATAACCTCCTTTGAGCCATCGCTTTAGAACATGACTCTGTCCACCGCGGGGAGCGTTTAACTCTCCTATGACCTCCACTATTTGAGGTTGGTACTGCCACATCAGCTGAGCTCTGTAGCGCGTTAACAAAGTTGTCATACTATACTAAAGGATCACGGTCCACCGCTAAATTTTGAACTGGTAACTCCACTTTTTTCGAATATAATTCCCAATTTGCTTTTTTGTAGTTGCGTGACCTATCCAGAGGAACAGTTTTATAGTTATATGGGACCTGAGCTTCTATTGTCAAAATAATTGGCAAATGATCACTGCCCATGGAGTCGCCAATCGTATCCCCAGTTAAGTATGGTGCAAAACTAGAGGATGCAAAAGTAACATCTGGGCACGTGTTAGGATATGGAGGTCTATTAAGTCGCGTAAACTTCCCTGTATTTAATATAACAAGAAGTACCGCCGCTAAAGTTTCATGTATCTTTATCACATAACCATCTATGTAAGGGGAGACCCACAACACACGGTGTGCATTCATGTACGCGCAGATAATAGCCGGGGAGGGTAGACCTCCGACAAATTTATCCCATAAATTATTATCGAAATTATCCGGTGTAGGGCTGTATAAAGATATAACTGAAAATGTCCTGCCTGCGGAAAATATTTTTAGCTCTACAAGCTCCCGAGAATATTGAAAGTTGCCCGATGTTATTTCAATAGATTGAATGTCCGACCTAATTAACAGCGCGACACCTCCCGCTCAAGCAAGTCTATAAGACTTAAACATTTTAAATCTATTTATAACAAAATTATCCTGGTACCTTAGCCAAGTTTCACTTAACGCTACTATATCGATATTACGAGAAAAAATGTATTGGTCAAGGTCCGCTTTTTGGTTCCTAATGCTTCTAAAATTCAATTGTATCAAATTTAAATAACTAACCATAAAAATCACAAAAAAATAATATGTATATATATTTAACTCAGACAAGATTATCTTGGACACCACTACTTGCTTTTATCCTAGCAGTTCCACGATTATTGCTATTAAAGCGTCGCACATCCCTTAACAACTTTTGGATTTTCCTTTTTATTGTTGCCATTAAACTTGGCAGATATAACTCCCATGGCGCTGAGGAAGCCACGGTTACTAGGAGCGATACAACTTTAGAAAACATC
Organism: Timema shepardi; assembly: GCA_902151425.1. Taxonomy (NCBI): domain Eukaryota; kingdom Metazoa; phylum Arthropoda; class Insecta; order Phasmatodea; family Timematidae; genus Timema; species Timema shepardi. Next base: position 161,019 of record CABFVX010000817.1, read on the forward strand.
TGTTCCACCCCCTTAATTATGATGTCGTCTAATGTTCCTTCGATAGAGCTTCCTGACGAATTCACGTCCATATCCCCAAAAACCTGTTCTGGGGTACTCGAAAGTCTCCGCGCAGGACGTTACATTGCGTGGCCATATGGGCATATTTGGGAATTTAAAATTGTCCTTGACAAATTGGGCCCCCCCTGGTTGCATAGCGCGACTTGTAGGAAGAGTTGCGGTCCACAGCCTGACCAGCCTTCCGGTACGACAAATTGCGACGAGCCATTGTAGATTTGATTTGACGCTTTCTCATCCACTCGGGACACGTTCGGTCGGTCGCCAAATGAGCCCACCCACAAAGAACACATTTTGGGGTTCCTTGTAGACATTCTTCTATGAGATGACCACCTCCACACATTGCGCACCTAGGCCCCCCATTACGACAGTTGACAGCGAGATGTGCAAAACGTAAACAATTGTGACATTGCGTCACTGGATAAACATAAGGCTTGACCTCTACCCTAGAGAAACACATGACAACATAAGATGGTAGCTCTTTGCCCACGAAAGTCACTGCTACTGTACCAGAGGTGCTCAGGTGTATAAGGATTGCGTCTATTGAAACGCCGTACCTGCAACATTGAAGATTCAATTTCTCTCTCTAACTCTTCCTTAATAAATTCCTCCGAAATCTCTAGTGCAATATTATGAATAACTCCTATCCGATGTTCATTACGACCCACCCTGTTACCCTTCAAAAGATCATGCAGTTCCCTATCTGCCATAAGACTATTAGCTTCCTTAATACATAACAATTCAACAACAATTTGGTTTTTTCCTGCCGGCACTATGTTAGCTACACTCTTATACTTAGGAAATAGTCCCTTTCCTATTTTAATTGGATGTAAATTATTCGGAATGTTTAGTTCCAATGTATTTGAAAATGTAATTTTGTACGGCCCTGGATTAGAAGAATTGAAAACATCCTCTATTTCGACTGCTATACTGTCAACTGATACAATTGTCCCAATTTGACTCTACTTAACTTTATCTACTTTGGGAACTTTGGTCGACACCTGTCCCGTTGGTTTGACTGCAACACGCCCCACACTAGATTTCGCTTTCTTCATAATTTGATTATTAGATGATGATCTTGAACGACCCAATTTAGAACCTATTTCACTAGATTGAGAATTTTGTCGAATAGTTGAATATAGTTCTGTCATAGCCGAATCCACATCGCACTCTTCTTCGGATTCCACCGTTCCCACAACACACTTATCCACGTCACGGTTCAAAGCAGCACAAAGCACTACCGTCCAGCACCGATGCCAAACACAGTGTTGCCAACCATAGTAACCTACAAATCAGTAGCAATAACCTCAACAATTCAGTAGATTTCAGTATATGCATTTAAAAGCGATGAAACGTTATCATTATCATTATTAATTATTTTATTGAACGTAGATGATATTACTCATCTATGTTATTCCTCCTCCTTTTAACTTATTTTTTCTTTGTTACTGTCGACCTCAGTGGTCTTGGGGTAATGTGCTCGCCTCAGGATCCGATATTTGTGGGTTCAAACCCAGCCGGAGTCAACGAATCTTTCTTGAGTTATAAAAATGTGTAGCATATCTTCATTCGCAGGGGGAGTAAAGCTGTCGGTCCCATGTTGATTATGGCATGTAGAAAAACCCTGTGGGTTTGTGAAAATACCTTTCATGGCATAATTGGTAGGTCATTTTTCTCTCGCTCATAGACATTATCATGTGCTGATGTAATCAGTAGGTTCAGGAATTAAACATAAAATACTATACCTAATTAAATTTAAAAAATAAATTGTCTATGTCTATGATCAGCACGTCATGCGTTGAGTGTCTGGAAGTACGTGCTACACTAGCTAGACAAAATAAGATGTTACAAATTGTGTGTTTTAAAGTGAGTGGATTTCTTCAGATTAGTGTAGTAGAGCCTTTCTGTCTATTCACTGCGACAGCCAACTTATTGGAAGAGGGGTAAGTTTACAGTTATTATAGTACAAGGTTTTTTTGAAAGTTGTCAAGCTACAATGCTGCGTAGAAGCTTTTCCCTCACACTCTGACAACCCCATCATCGCTCCTCTCCCATCTATCCCAACATTTCAAAGAGCCAATGAGTGAAGTTTACAACATACAAACATATTAGTAGATTTGTTAATTTTATTTGAATTAATAAGTAGATCAGTAGAAATTTAATAATCAGTAGATCTACTGAAAAATCATTAGAGCTGGCAACACTGGCCAAACATCGACTCCCTCTGAAGCTTTTTATAGTTCATTTTTCTCTTAGCTATTTTTCTTTTTTTTATGTTGGCTTGAGACAGTTAGTTTAATGTGGATATTATGCTCTTCTGTCAGCTCCAAGAAGTCCGCCACATCCACAATAAACTAACCGTTTTTAACCAACATTAGAAAAATAAATGGAACCAAGCAAAAATTTAGTTACAAAAATTCTAATAGATGGCAAAAGAGTAGATAATTAGTTCCAAAAATTCTAATAGTTGGCAACAGAGTAGATTTTTTTTTTAAATAGCATAGAGGGCACTAAGGTCAAATATTAGTTTAAACACATTTCTAATAAATAGGTTTAAGGTGCCACAGTTTCTATATTTGAATCCGCGGAATGAGCACACATGGTGGTGATCATAGTTCTATATGTCTATAATGACCCTGCATAAGTGTGGAACCTGGGTCTGCCGTTATTATCGAATGATATGTATTTAAAGTTAGATATTACTCCTCTACACTACCGCCATGTTTAGGGGGCCACAGTTTCTATATTTGAATCTGCGGCATGAGCACACATGGTGGCAATAATAGTTATAGGTGTGAAAAGAGACCCTGCATGGTTGTGGAACCTGGTTCTGCCGTTATATTCAGATTGATTGTTTTTAAACTATATTAATCTAATACAGAGCTATAGGATGCCAGTTTAAGGTGCCAATATATCGTTATTTTAATTAATAAATTAGTAATCTCTATTAATGTACAGTAAATACTGATGTGCGTTGTAGTTTATTTTTTATGCTCTATTTCAGAAATTATTAACTATTTTTTTAAATATTTTTAACGTAGTTTTGACGAATAGTAGGAGCTGTTTTCTAATTTGTCAAAAAATATATATTTTTAATTTAAATTTTAAAAAAACGGTGAAGCATTTATTTTAAGATTTCCTTCGTAAATAATTTGAGATTTCTAAAGTCTACTAGGTTTTTCAGTTAGATACCTTGTAGTACCCTTAGCATTAAGAGTCCATTCGGTCGGATTAGTTTTTGTGGGGATGCTAACGCGGTGATGCCTACTGCCGTCGATAGTGTTTCTAATGGTCGTCGGATGTACCACTAATGGGGTACTGCTAATGGTTGTTGGTAGTGCTCTTAATTGGGTGCTGTTAACGGCCGTCTGTGGCACTGCTAGCGGACGTCGGTGGTGCTACTAATGGCCGTCAGTGGTGCTGCTAAAGAGCGCTTTAAATCTTGCCTACACAAGCTATTTCTAGAATTTGAAAAATCAATCTTCAAGTGAAAGTGGAAAAAGATCTTTTAACGATGTTTTTCAAATAATAAATGTATCAAAAGTAACTTGCTATGTAGCTCTTTAAAACACCCAATCGGGGGCTGTTTCATGCCTTATTTGATGATCATAGTGCCATCCACTTTTCAATCCCTGTTACAAAATCCTCTGTATTGGGCAATTCCTTATCCAACACTATTCTCGAATGAAGAATTAAATGTTAGCAAGGCACAATCAACCTAGTTCACTCTCAAGTAGAGATTGGCTGTCTTTGTTAGGTAGGGAGACTGAGTTGGTGCCCAAACAGCCGCGCGTTACCAGCACTTCCATCGCACCACGTACGTGCCACTAAAAAAGTGGTTTCCATGTAAAAGCTTTTTTTGTTTGTTTTCAATTTCCTTATACATTTGTCCTTACATCTTATTTTACTATAAATCAGGAGGTTTTTGCTCTGTTCATATTAGATTATGCCTTATATATAGTGGGTTTAAAATATTTACACATACATATACTACTACTAATATTACTTGTCCTGTTAATGATCATTACTTATTTTCCTCGACCTGGGCCTTCTAGCAGCTAAGTCTATTATGTATCAATACCATTATTTAATTTATAATAGCTTATAGCTATACTTATCCCTATTTAAGTTATTTTGACTATATACATTTATTTACATTTTGATACGTCTGTGTTGGACTTCAATCTAACTTAACTTAATTTATACCTGGTGCCGTCATCTACACAATCAGTTTATATCTTTTTCTTGTAGGAGTCCCATTTTCTTTTTCTTCTCTGGTCACTTCCTACCGTAGACAGTCCACATCCCTGGAGTGCTTGATAGTTCCAGCCCAGCATCACGCTTGTTTACGCTAATGTGTAATGGTAGGGTGATTGAGATGAAATGGAGGACCTACAGTTTAACGTGGAATCCGAGCCACGGTGGAGGCCTGGCATTCCTCACATTCACAAGCTGTCTTGTCAGAGGTGAAGGAAGGGTTTGGTAATCAGATAAATCTATGCCGGTACCGAGGATTGAACCCCGGCCACCAGCATAGAAAGTCTGACACCTTACCCCTAGACCGCCAGGTCACCTACTTTACCGATATTAAATTATATCCCTCACAAGGCACATTTGCAATATTTACGTAGGCCTAAAATTTTATTTTGGAAACTTCTAGAGAATATGTAAACCTGATATAACTTTACAATTTCCTCTAGTGCAATCTCTCTTGCATTCTTATCTTTATAAATTCAGTGCTTAAAATTTTACAAAAACTCATTCTTCTCATAACATTCCACAAATAAGTGTCCCCCGTACAACCAATTCTTTAGTCGCCGTCATTTTGAATTGTCTACTTGCATTAGTAAAGTTGGAAGGTGACCAACCTTTTCACTTGCAAGTAAACTTGTTTGTTATTAGCCTGCTTGTCTTTTTACTTGGTGCAAGCTGTGCGCACACAGCCAAATTAATGTACTTGCATTAGTCAACTAATACCGTGTCAACGGGCCTTTAAGTAGATACTGCTGTCAATTGTTATAATAATAGTATTTAAATACAGGATTGCCAACAAGATGATACTAGGGTTATTATATATGTCTATAGAACAAGCACCTTATACACAGATATATTCTGTAATGTTTATAAAAATAAGTCCTAAAATCCCTGTTTAGATTTTAAAGTAATAAGAAAATAAGTAAAAAGATTATACTTTTTATATTAATATAGTGTGTGCTGCTCTCTAGTAAATACGGAATGAGTTAAAGATAAGTGTGCTCTCTAATAAACATGGAATGAGTTAAGGCGAGTTTCTTATGCTGCCATCTATCAGACAAGTGGTACCTGATTACATGGATACAAATCAGGATTTTGTGGGTATAATGCAAATATTTCTAGTGGGCATTATGAAAATGGATACAAATCAGACTTTTTATTTGTAATGCGTGTTTAAGAAAATGTCTGAATGGAGACCATTCAGAATTTTGTGGATATAATGCAAATAGTTACAGTGGATACAAATCAGGATTTTTGTTAAAGTCATTTATTTGAAAATTGTCTGAATGGAGAACATTCAGAATAGATACAATTCAGGATTATGTGGGTATTATGATAATGGATACAAATCAAACTTTTTATTTGTGGTGCTTGTTTAAGAACTGTCTGAATGATAACCATTCAGAATGGATACAATTCAGTCGTCTAAAAGATGATGAAAGTGACAAAGTTTTTCATGTGGCAGAGGATGCTGGTAAAGAAAACCTGCCACGAGCAAACAAAGATACAACTCAAGAAACCAAGATGCATAAAGTGTAAGGCTAAAACTTTGAGACTTTAACACCATGAGCTACTAGCCCAATGTGAGGTAAACATAATAGAATGTGAAGAACCCTTTACTACACTAGAGACATTATTAAATTAACAAATTAGGATGTTGGCTGTGATAAATAAATGCGGATGATTTATGTATTAAAAAAATGAGTAAGGTACATTTTTTTAAATTATTTAAAACCCTTTTGGAATAGTTAAATTAATCAAATAAAAAAACAATTACTTTAAAATATATAATTTTTGATAAGTTATATTAAGTCAATTTTGCTAGTATTAAAGGTAATTTGGCACATACATTTTCTCACACGTGTCAAGTCTACGACACATTTTGATTCTAGGGTTTATTCACAAGAACAACTTTCTACAGAGAAGTTTCCAGATAGATACTTTAAACCATTTCATCCATACTCTACAATGTGATGCTTCTGAATATAGCATTAGGTATGTAGATGTCTTCACATGATGGAGGTGAATCAAGTATAGGCAAATGCCTCACATGTTAGACCAAAGAATAAAAAAGAGTAAAACCAAAACCCCTTTTTGAATTCACTCACTGAAAAATTTGTTGCCGACTAATGTGGTGCTTCCCATATTGTCATAAATTAAGGCACACTTAACCTATCAAAGTCTCTGTATACATTTTCCAGGTTTTGAAGGGTGAGAAGCCAGAGGACAAGGACTAAAACATGACCTTGCACCAAGAAAACAAAGTTACAATATAAACCACTAGTGCTAAAGCCCTCTGTATCTTCCTTTGTGAAGTAGTGTGTTACTGCTTGCTGCCAGTGACTGCTGAAGATGTTTAGGAAGTATGCTAAGCTGCGTCTATACTGGATTAATAGAGCAGCTGATAGCAACAGCAACATGATTGCAAATGTAAAGTGGTACAAGTTGTAATTAAAAGTTGCACAAGTATTTAGTTCGTCAGCATTTAAAATTCAGAGAATTAAAATCAATTAATAGATAAGTATATACAACTGTGTCTTTAGAATCCCAAAGACATTAAATATAAGTGCAGGGCTTCCACTAAAATATTTTTTTCGTCCCACATTTGCTACAAACTGTTTCTTTAGTGTAGAGAAGACAGTGTTACATATAGGTTTAATTATAGAACACAAACACCAAAATGATGCTACAACTTTCTTCCAGTGTTGGCTGAAGTTGATTAGTCAATTTTCTAATGTAAAACATCTTACAACATTGTGAAACACAAAAGTTTCATTGAGGTGCTCCAGTGGACACAGCTTTAAAATCAAACTTAATGTTAATTAATTTCAATTCTTGTGTGTCAATTTTAGTTTCCATTCATATAGTGAAAAAATCCATTTAAAACAACATAGTTTGAAAAAATCTGTGGTGGTCTTGACACATGTTAAAAATGACATGCAATGAAAAAAATGTATCATGTGAAATGGCACAAATGAATTTTGTTTGTTTCTTTTCTTCCAATTTAGTCTTTTTGTAATTTTGATTGAATTTTAATTCTAAATCAGCTTCAGACATTGAATAATAATAGAAGTGTTATATTACTTCAGATTGTAAAAAGTACATGTAGAGAATAATTCATTTCAATAAAAGAAAAATTTAACGATTTATCTATTAATATAGCTAGGGAAATTGTAGACCCAGATTTTATTTTAAAAACAGAAAAGATAAAGGTCTTACTTACCATTACAAGTATTTGAAAATAAATTAGTTCTGTGATAGACAAAGCTTTTATACTTTTAATTTAGGTTTTCAAGATTAATTGTATTACAAAAACATGTTTTTTTTTACAAAATCGACAAAAGAACCTCTAAATTATTCTAACAGTTTTTTAAGAAGTTTTACATAATGCTTGAACATAAAAGTTTTTTATTTTTGAAAATCCTTCATATACTTTGTACTTCATGTACTTTTTATCTAAAAGACACTACATACATCTCAACTATTTTTAGGGAAAACATTAAATCAAATAGCACTTAGAAGAATTTTCAGTGAAAGCAAATTATTATATATTCAGTTGAAAATAAATACACAAATAGTAAGAAAAAACATTTGGATGGAAAAACTACTAATCTTATTACAACAATAAAACATTAATACAAAAGTTTACCATGAAAGCTTCTTATAAGTTATTGCATTCCATTTTTTTTTAATGTGTAAAAGGCAAGTACTTAAGTCTTGAAGATTTGGCAGCAGACTTTGACCAGTCATATTTTGTTATGATGAGCATTACTCATATAGAATTAGCAAAATATATAACATGGTTTAAATTAAGAGGGTTAGCCAGCCCACTTACTTTGGTGATACAGGAGAAGAAATTGTTTAGATAGAACACTAAAAAACACACACACACATTTTTAAGGAAAAGCTTTCACTGTCATTGATGAAGTGGTCTGCGACAGTGAAAGGTTTTCCTTAAAAATGTGTTTTTTTAGTGTTTTATCTAAACAATTTCTTCTCCAGTATCACCAAGGTAAGTGTGCTGGCTATCCTTCCTAATTTAAACCATGATTTAGCCTAGTGCTTTATTCCAAATAACCTCAATATATATAAAACACAATTTTATAAGAAGATTAACAACTGATTTTACTTCTAGTTTTTCTTGGTTTATTTACAATCAGTTAATAGTGGTAGTTATTATTTTCTATATAAAACAAAAAATAAATACTAAGATTGTTATGGTGTGAAAAAAATGCGTATTAGTTTGTCCATTTCAATTTGATTTCTACATAAGATTTGGCCATAGATGTATTAAAGTTGTGAATCAACCGCCAAAAATAAAGAGTTTAATTGAATTTTGCCTTGTCAATAAACAAAAATAATTTCTGCAAAACTTTTTAAGTACAGAAATTCTGACTATGAGAAGAAATGTTTATTTGTTGCAAATGGTTTGATGTAAGTGAAAATAAAAAGTGACAAAATTAATTAGCTTTAGGATATGAAAGATAGTTCATGTGTCAAAAAACCCTTGAAATGCTCTTTAATTTCTGATGAAGCTTGAATCATGAAAAATGTTTATGGTTACTTAACTCATCTTTAGGCAAAAGTGTTAGTGATGTATAAAACAAGGCACTTTAGTCTATCAAATAGAAAATGGTCGGATTGAAAACTAGTTTGAGCACATACTGTATTTACCCCATTCATAAAGTTCACACTTATCCATTTATTCCAAGTGTATCTATCCATAATAAATCTGAAGACCTGTACAAAAGATTAATATTTTTCATAATTCGAGTTCCATCCCAATTTAAAAACATTTTAAAGCTATCCTTGATATGTCTATCCTGATCTTGCTCAAAATTTTTTTTGTGGTCAGTTTATCATCTCCAAAGTCCCGTTACTTCAATTTATAATAGATCATTATTTCAATAAACTTTAAAGGCATCTTTTGGACTAGTGTGCATGAGCTAGTTCACAAGCGCTGACTTTATCTGAGGCCAGCATTGTAACATACAAGCTACAATAAAAATAGCAATAAAATAAAACAAGAAAATTGTCTCCACTTTTCATATTAGTGCCTATATTGGAGCCAACTATTTAACATATCATACAGCTTATCAAAATATGTAACTAATACACAAAGTATAAAAAAAGGAATTCTCAAAGTTGTATAGCTAACCCATTCTCATGGCTTCAACTAATTAGAGGTGCACTCATAAAGTCCTAATTATTATTTTTTTCTTCGTATCTGAAATGCAAGCACTAACACAAACTCTTTTGGTTAAAGCATTCTAGAGTAATGAAAAAAAGAAGTGATATCTTACAATCTATGGTTCAAAGTGACAAAATAAAAGTTAAGTCTTAAGAAAATCTATTTAATTCTAACAAAAATGAGAAGAATAAAGATAAGATAGTTATTATACCAGTATGTTCTATAAAATAAATGGATATTTTATTGCACTCAATGTTCTTAAAGAAAACTTGAAAAGGTCTGTGAAACTTTTGTGAACTTAACACATAGATTTAACAAAAAAAATTTAAAATTATCATTAAAATCGTAGACAATCAAATTATTATATAATGGTGTAGTTGGATGGATATTCAAAATACACACATAAATATGTACATATAATTTTCAATACAAAGGAGTTTCAGACCGTGACTTAGAAATAAACTTAGTCTAGGACACAAATATATGTACTATACACACCAGCTGGAATAAACTTTCCCCTTGTCTAAACATGAGGTTGTTGAAACACTTTAATTTTATTATTCAAACAGAAGAACACATTGGAGAGCAAATGTTGACCATTTCAGAATATTTGTCTGATTTCAAGTCGTATAGTTATAAAAGAAACCACATACACTAAAAGAGTCATAATTATAACTTCAAATTCAAATATTTTAAAAAGGGCTGAGCAGATAAGCTATTTTGCTTCTCAGGCCAATTCTAATTTGTTGTGGATTTTACCTTTGCCGATCATTCAGTTTATTTTGTTTTATACATACACAACATCAAAACCCAGAAACAATAAGTGTTCACTTGTGTCATTTTTATTTTGTTTAAGATGGTAGATTGATATAGAAGTTTAAAGCTAATTAAGATATGATTTTTAAATACAAATGAATGCACTTAAATATACTGAACTTCGCAATAGGTTTTTGTAGAATTTTTATTTTAGAATAAGAAATAATAATAGTAATGAATAATAACAGCAGAATAAAACTAGCACATGGATATTCATATGCCAAAGGTGTAGTTTTGTCTTGATCCTTTTTATATTAAGAGTTGCTAATCATTTTTCCTATTTATATTTTGAAAAATAAATTAAAGCCATAAATGATGACATTTATTTTAAATAATTTTCTAAGTATTAACGAGATAAATAAATGTAAGTATCGAGATAAAGATGTCCTTTAACCATTGTATAGTTTTTAAGCTCTTGATATTAAAGATATTTTTTTTAAGACAAGCAGTAGCCCTTCCTCCCTCTCTTAGCCACAGACAAAAGACAAGATTATCTCCCAACCAGCTCAACACTGGAGGTCACCAATATCTGGCTTCATAATAAAAACCAAACAATAATTCGCATCAGCTCAGCCCTAATTTTGAATTTATATTTTACAAATAAGTAGATAATGTAAAATGGTTCTTTCAAATAACTACTTTTAAACATTGTTCAAAAACACGAGAACAGGGTTACCTGATAAGCGTTTGCACCTCAAGAGCATGAAAATATATTCAACTGTACTCAAAGTCTATATAGTTAATACTTAATTATATCTTAAGTCTCAATACATATATATTTTTTTCATTCCAAGTGCAAGATAATAAGGATAATTTGAACACAAAAAGAGAAAAAGAATATAGAATTTATAAGACCAAAATAAAACAGACTGTGTACATGAATTATAAAGGGAAGATAAAACTGATTGGCAACCGTTGCAATTATATTAAAGCCATCAAATGGGTGTTGTTCTAGAACACAAGGTAAATATTTTGCATTTAAAAAGTTACTTTACAAGTGTAGTGTTTGGCAAAATAAGTATTTACTATCCGCAGTTCAAAAAATAAATGAATTCATAAATTTGTGTCAAAATCCATCTCAAAAGAATTTTGCTTTAAATGATAAATTTCCTCTTCTATATAGATTTAAATAAATATAACTTAAAAAGCACTTTCATACATGACAAAATTAAGTGATTCAGAATGCATCAGGAAAATTGCTCTTTTAGTAAAATGTGAAAAGATAATCTTGAATGACTGGAATTTTGAAATTTATTTTCATTGCAAAAAGCTTCTTATACCAATTTGTTTCCACTTATTTTATGGTTTTCTAGATTAGATATAAATGTTTGCCAAACAAGTTCTAATTAGTCTTCATTGTTTCAAACACCTTAATGTTCTTTCGGGTCATATCTAATTATCTTATCTATTTTTTAAATCTATTCTATTTTAATACGTATATGTTTATTGTGTTTGGTGCGTGAACAAAGTCCTTATTTTGCATATTATTTAAGAAGTAAAATAAATCACTGTGGGCTATAAAATAATTGTCTACAAGTTTTTTTTTCAATTAGTTGTCCAGTAAACTGTATATTCACTAATCCTAGTCACAAGATACCCATAAATTAAATAGTTAAAGAATACAAATAAAAATGAACACATTTTCAGAATATTAATTTAAATTATAATACTACATACATTTCTACTTAACAATACTCTTATAAATTGGCATATTTATTTATTGTACAGACTTTAATGTACACACTGTTTATCCTGAAAGGTTATCAGGATTAGCTTGATCGATTACAGACAGGGTTGCCACTTATTATAATAGGAAATTCCACGATATCAAGAAGAAATTTTCATTTATACAGACACATAAGGGAATAGTATTGAGCAAATAAATTTCATTTTTCATAAAATTGACTAGTATGAAGTCATGTCATTGGTACGAAGAACATGATGGTTTGACTTTGATGGGGTAATGTATGCAATTTTTATACACAACCAACACAGATGTTTCAAGGATAATACATTGGAGGGTAAATGATTCATGTATTCAAATTAGCATACTTAATAGCTAGATTTTTCTTAGATGCAAGGGCCTACTATTTAAAACTTACGGTTTAATATCCCAAATCCACAAATATTTCAATATTTTAATTCTCAAATTTTATAGATTTTTCCATTTTTTACCAAACATAACAAAGTTCTCCAGTTGCATGGCTACCCTAACACTACAATATTATCTTATAAACTAATTAATATGTACCTTTCAGGATAAATAAATGGTACTTACATATATTTATAAGTATAGAAAAAGGGAATACAAAATGTCCAAATTTTCATCTTATTTATTATTTATAACACTTTTATTAGAATGAACACATTTTCAAAATGTATGAATATAATAGTGTATGCTGCTATCTTAAAGTTAAATTATATTAAAATATATTTGAAATATTTACATAGGAGCTACATAGAACTAAAGGGGTCAACTTTTTATTTCTACATTAGTGCTAAATATGTTACATGAGAATTTATTTATTTATTGATTGATTTTTATATATATAATTAATAGAGGATATTTTTACTCATTCTATCTTTACACTAGAACAAATTTACAATATTATGTATGGTGAAAATATATAAAGGTGGATTAAATGTAGTCAATTTTAGTTCTTATAAACTCTTATGTTAGTTCAGGCTTTAGTATTTTAAGAATGCTTAGCATCCATGTTTGGTATATAATCCATTGCCATTAAACAAGCAAATACAGTCATCACCATTTTGGGTTTCACTTCTGTTATGTCTTCTGGTAGTGCATACACTCTCGCACCTGTTTTCCGTGCCATTGAAATAGCATATTTAGCATTTATAAGATTTTCCTAAAACACAAAAATCAACAATTTAGGTTTGTGTTCCTACAAACACTTAGAAGATTAAATGCTTCAATATATTTTTTCAATGACGTTTATCACTTATAAAGGAAATGTATTTGGAATATCAGTTGCATGTACTAAAATTAAAAATATCCATAGAGAAGGTAAGGCATATTTTAAGGAAATTTACCAGCAAGCACTACTATTCCTATAAATTATGCTTTTGAGCACTCAGTCTCACTAGCTGTTCTGGTTAAACATATATGTACTAATTACGCTAATGAGTTAGGAGTAAGCAAGGTTGAATGTAGATTAATTGTATCCACATATGTGTGGAAGGAGTTAAACCCATTTTGGATAAAGCAACCTCTGTACACTTGACCAGGATTCAAAACCAAATCTCCCTATCATTGGCAGTCTAGTAAAACACAAGAGTGACGCCTTGAACCATGCAAACACCTAAGCAGGTCCTTAGAGCCAATATTCCAGAAAGTATTGAACCATCAGGCCAGGCTCCAATTACTTTGCTGAATACCAAGATGCACTGTAAAAACGGCAAATAATAACAAAAAAAAGTGTCTCGTAGAACATACCAACGTTTATTGAGAATTATATACTGTTTAGTTGACTATCTTATGAAAAAAAACGACCAGAATAACAATAATACAAACCAAAATATATTTAGTTCATTGGAAAAGCCATCTGTTGAAATCTGCTAATAAACAATGTATAGAGGTCAATGCGAATGGGTATCATTAGATTTAAAGAACAAAATTTTAAAATATTATAATTTGGTTTGTATTCAGTACCAGTACACTACCCACACATAATTTGGTTGCTGCCTCCCGAATTTTACAATATCAGTAGCATAATGCCAATTATTTATGGAACACCTTATAATTTATATCTAGATCCAAATGTATTGAACATTTTCTTTAGAGATTTTTTTATTTAAATTTAAATGAACAGGTTTGCCTACCTCTTCAGATCCACCTTCTTTTACAAATTCATAATGAATGGTTCCAGGTTTGATAGCATCAAGCAAGTCAATAACCACTCTGGCATCAGCTAGAGAGGGATCCTAAAAATAAAAAATAAATATATAAAAAAAAGTTTGTTATAAATTATTTTTATGTGAGAAAGCCGACTATTTTAATACATTTCTTCGTATGTATAAATTAAAAATTGCATTAAGAATGTTATAATATATAAATAGATCTGACTTAATCGTAGAAAATGTGTTACAAATTGAAATAAAAATATCAATACATTTAAAAAGACATATTTCAATGGCACATAGCATCTTCCTCAGGAGCTAATAAAGTGAACAAGAAGTTAAATTCAGTGATTCGATTTTAGTTGTAAAAGGATAAACACTTTTCTGGAGGAATAAAAGTTATTTTTTGCTTCTGCTTGAATGTTACTAGTCTTGCAAAAAGGTTTAAATATGGGTTAATTAACAGATACTTAAACTGGGCGGTTTTCTGGACTTTGATCTAATGATGTGCCATTTACCATTATGCTATAGTTAAGTAGAAGTCTAGAAAATCACCCGACATAAATATTAATTACCTAGCCAATAATAAAACCCTATTGCAATCCCAACACCACCTGCCATCAAAATATAATAGCACAAGCTAAAGAGAATTTTTAGCTTAACAAATAAATTTTCAACCTTAAATAACAACAAAGTTGATACCACTGAAGCAAACTCACTTTTCAGTCTACTACCTCCCGAGAAAGAATCCATGTGGCATATAAATGTGAATTAGTAATTTTAACCTTATCTGTTCTTTATAATCATTTATTTAATTACACAATATATTGTCTGAAAATTTATAGGATAATCTTTAACATACTTAAACTTCGAGACAAATTTGAATGCAAAAAATTTAACTCCTAGATAAGTGAAGAAACCTTTACACAACCAGTTAACAACACTCATCATACAGCCTATAGCAAATTGAAATGTACATTTATTAAACTTGATGGAGGAGTTCAATACCTTTTATCTAAACACACTAAATACTAGCGTGTTTCAATTGTCAGAACACTTTAGTTTACTTATCTTCCTTGTGTACAATATTATAGTGATTTCTAGGAAGGCAAAGTATGCAAGTCAATTTAAAAAAAATCAGTGTCACATATTCTATTAAATATTTGTTATAACAAAATTAAAGCATATAATGTTTGATGCTTAAAAATTTATAATTTAGCCAGTTATTTCAAAATTGGAAGGCTTCTACTAGATTTAAAGCTTATCAGTCTTTGGAAGAGTATTTGAGAGAACATTAAAACTAAATACAGCATAATCACCACCGACAAAAGTTTTTCCAACTGCTGAAGTACTTTTCATTTGGCATATTAATAGGTACCAAATAATATAGGAAATCGACCTATTTTGACCAAATGTGTCACACAACAAAATAAATTATATCACTTTATATTATCTAAATAAAACTCCAAATAACCTTAAGTAAACTAGATTATTTTTATCCAAGGAATACAAATTAAATGTAATTTGTAAATAGAGAAAATGTTAAAATGTAAAGTTAAGAAGCCAACCTAAAGGGATAGTTAGGTTAGGCCTTTGTAGAAACAAATAAACTTCCCTCTCTATTTATCCATACTCTCTTCACACTTCCATCTACCACTTTCCAAATTGAGCATTATTTTGAATTTTTAAAAATATTCCCTTTTAATAAGAAGAAGTGCACATTGCTGGAGTGCATTTTACCCTCTATCACAAATTACTATTAGCACCACATCTTACTACCCGTTCAGGTTATACGCAATTACACTAAAGTGTAATGATAGGGTGATTGTGAGATGAAATGGAGGACCTACAGTTTAACGTGGAATCCGAACCACGGTGGAGGCCTGGCATTCCCCACATTCAATCTCTCTATCACAAATAAAACTGCTATATATACTTGAGGTGCATGGTACACCTCTGCCTTTAATACCTCATAGTGCAGTCCTGATATCCAACTATCTATCAAGTAAAGCAACAATAAGCTTGGTCAAAATTCAAAGGTGTTTCATGATGAAGGATAATGCTGGTAAACATTTTAAAATGGAAGACTACTAGTATTAGCCCTATAAGTCTCTTTTAGAGAGAACTCTTTAGACTTTAGTGTGCTAGGATGAGAGCATAAAAACAAGCGTGTGGGTTGAACGTTCTTAAAAAGATTGGTGCTTTGTGGGAATGACAGATGGCACTCATAGGAGTAGCCTGATTGATAATAAAAAAGAGTGCTCCTATTCAAGTCTTATTCCTACAATATTACTTATTATCATTAATAGTTTAGCTCACTTAAAAATAAATTAGTCTTATGTGATGTTTATAAAAATGAATATTATAAATTTAAAAAACAAAAGAATGATTCAGGAAAAGGAATCTTAAAGAATACATTCTATCATAACTCAAATTCAACTTTAATCCAAAGATAAATAATACTAACCTGATATTTACTTACTCAATGTTATTAGGAACTCAAAAGTTCATTGCTGCACATACAAAAGGATGCCACCTATCCTATTCTTAGAAATTAATGTCAAATAAAACAGTAAACAAATGTTTTCTTTATCTTGGCTACCCGCCTCGGTGGTGTAGTTGGCTAACGCGCTTGTCGTGTTAAGCTCGACTGCTGAGGACGGGGAGATCGAGGTTCGAATCTCGGTCGGGTGAACTGGGGGTGGTTTTTCCTAAATGGTTTTCCACTCTCCCTCCACGCAAATGCGGGTTCACTTCCTCTAATACAACCTTCTCAATTCCTAATCCATTAGAGTAATTAGTACTTAAAGCGTATAACCCGAACGGGTAGTAAGACGCGGTGCTAAATATTATTATTATTACTTAATTGTACCTAGCTTGATAACTTTTCCTATATCCATTAATACTTAAATAAAGTTCCCTGATATTCCTATTTTTGATATTTTGTTCTATCTTGCTAACATTGTCCTTTAAATACTATCTTTTTGTTTATGGCCTTCCTTTTTTGAATTGTTTATACAAAATTAATAACATTTAAAAAAAATTATGATTCGCCGAGAAGAATTATCTAGTAACATTGAAAATTTTGATAAACAAGAAAACTATGGTTTTTGGATAGAAAGTATTCATATTAAAAGTGTTTAAACTATGCACACAAAAACTAGGACTGATAGGAAATTAAAGTAAGAAAATTGTTAAACACAATCAATTTAAAAGTAACAATAGAAAATATATTATCAATAATGATGAGTTAATAAATTATGATCAGTGTATTGTAAAATCAGATAATAAAAATAATTCTTACCTGAAAACTTTTCAAAAAACTCTTTTTATTTGCTGCTGACAATTTACTATTCACCCATGTTACAATTTCCTTTTCTACAATAGGACTTCCTGTATTAGCCAACTGTGTGAGAACTGATAATGTGTATGCACGCATCAACTGCCAAATAAGCGCTGAAAATTTCAACAAAATCAAGAATCTTGAAGTTCAAACTATAACAATTAATTATATATTTTAAAAGCTTATGCATAGTTCAAATCTAAAATCTGTATTAAATGTCCATTTAGATATCTAGATATAAAAATTTAAATAAACCGATTTAGTTTTAATTAACTTCCATTCATATTGGATAACTTAATTTTGAATAAAATTAAGTTTAATAAATGGTGAGCCAGTGCTGAATTTTTTTTGATGAACTAGTCAAATCAATAGCTATGACTATATCAAGTTCCTAAATGATGATTAACCAAGTTCTATCTTCAAAATATGAACTTGTTAAGGTACAATAAAAGGAAGTGATATGACAAGAAGGACGAGATGAAATGGTTACATTGAAGTATATTTCCATCAATCTATTTAAGTATAAAAGTTCTTCATAGTTTATTTTACCAAAACTATCCCAAAATAAGACCATTTCATTTTATTCAGTATAGGTATTGAAATAAAACAAAGTGAAAAAGACAAACCTAGTGTTAAAGTTGCATTTCCATCATTGAGATCCTGACCAGCTATTCCCACAAGGGAGAACTTCAGTTGTTTTCCCAATTCCACAGCATAGTTACAGTTCTCCAGTTTCTCCATAAATTTTCGAAGTTTTGAAAACTTTCTGTTCAAGAAATTAAAAAAATTAGCTCAGATTTTTTAAATATTAATAAAACGGGTACATTCAATGGGCTGCCATTAAATGAGTGTTGGCATGGCTTTGCCAAGTATAACGTCTGTTTTAATTTTACAATTTATCTTATCTTATCCTTTAGTAAACTGGACAAATATGCACAGAGGCATGCACTCATAGACCAAAAAACTTACCAGTATTTATATTAAATATGAGCACTTCAAACAGACTATCATTGTTGAGTACAAGGCACAACACACCCTGACATTGTTATATAACAGTTTGTTTTATCACCACATCTTGCTAACTGTTCGGCTTACAGGTATGATGATACATTTCAAAAATGAACATTTGAACTGGTGCCCTTATGAAGGTGATGAGTGATAAAAAATAATAGCAGTTGAAAAAATAACTATGTTGTGAGCAATTACTTCTCTCTTGATATTAACATGTTAAAAATCCGCATCGAGCTTAAAAGAGTAACCAAAAAAAGCTTGATAAAAAATATCAAATATTAATCAATAGTACCATTATCTAGTAGCTGGCTATTAATAACCATGATTGTAGCACACATATATCCTTCAATATTGCTGATAATTTGGGACAATCACTCCTAATTTTTCCATAGAAATGTCCTAATATTATGTAGTTTGCCACTTAATTTCCACACAAGGGGGTGAGGGAGGGGGGCAGTCAATCAAATGAATATTTTAAAGTCACTAGAAACATTATAACCCTCAAAACTTTCATATTGATGGGACAGCTATGATGGATTAATGATAAAACATTTTTACTAACTATATTTTTAAATACATAACCAGGTTCATGTAAACGATAAAATATACTTAATATTGTTTATTTTAGTTATTAAATAACATTAAGTGTTTAAATAATGTTTGAACAGATATTTTAAATCCTTCATTTTATGAACATTTACACATTTTCAATACAAAACAATTTCCAAAAACTCAAAACACTGTATAATAATGCATAATTACATGACTGTATAAAACTGGTGTAATGCATTAAATAAACTTAAACATGTATATTTTAAGGATACCCTGAATATTGATGTGGGATATTATTTACAAGGAGGTCACTTGTGGGGTTTGTTCATTTCTCTATCACTGTGCTCACACAGAAAGTGACCAGCCCTCTGCCAACCCAACCGTTTTTTCTAAATCCCCACACCCACTTTCCCACCAGCACCAGATTTGCACTTTTTTTTGTCCCACTCAGTAGCCTGCCTGTCTATTAGGGTGGGCTGAAAAAAATAAAGTTATGACTCAAATTCTAATAGCACAGAAAAGTTGCACTTCTATTTCCTAAATCTGGGAAAAATATTAGAAAAAATAAGTTAATAAGTTTACAAAAATTGCTCAAACTGTTAGTTTTTTTACAATTTAACAAATTTTTTACCATTATGCTAAAAAAAACATATAATATTATGTAATATTTGTAATCATAAACTTACAGTTACAAAAGTGCTAAAGATATATACTTTGATAATAAACTAATCCTTCTAATGAACTTAAGATACTTGCCAGTTACGTTGTAAAAAGTATGATCCAACGTGGTTTGACATTAATAGGTATCTCACTGTGAAATATCGACCTAAGCATATATTTAGGGTTGTAAAAACAAGAGATTTGCTCAAGGATCTATTTAAAATCAGGGACCCAGTGATTCCAAGAAACGCTTTCTTCGCTCATCTTGAAAATATGTTATTGGCTATGGCACTGGGTGAAAGGCTACACATAAGGGAATTAACATATATGAGAATATTGAAAGCTAGAATCAACCATCAAAAGGGAAATCTGTGAGAACTTTTCTTCCACCCTTGATACATTTTGAAACTTCAGACTATACAGATTTAATTGAGTGGACAAAATATAAACTGTCCTCTCCACCAATGATGGAAAGTATGTGGACAAGACAGCAGAGATGGGTATATAAGAACAACTTTGCTCTTAAGATCTGCAATGCCAAAATTCGGCCAATAGTCAGATTTCAAGGCCATGACTAAGAGTGATCGATGATGAGGTAATGTACCGTAAATTTTAAATAAGCACATTCTGAATGGTTCGGGAGGGCGTGGGTTGAATTCGAAGTGAAGCCACCTCCACGTGGCGAGTTCTGGGCTGTTTCCGTAATTTATTTGCAAAACAAGCAAAGAGCTGCACGTGCATGCCAACCATGTAAAGTATATTATTTTTTGTATGTGTCTCAGTATTATGTTGCTAAAAATAAATGATTCCGCCCTAATAGATGTTCATAAACATTGTATTAAGAAAATGGAAAATGTGTTTTTTTCATTAATTTTCACAAACTTTAGGCCCTATGTGCTATCTGAAAAAAAATCTATAATATTTTCTAATAATATTTCCAACTATTATGCAGCTAAAAATAAGCAATCCCACGCTATTAGAAGTTTATTAAATTAATATTAGGAAAATAAAAAATAATGGAAAATTTGTTATTTTTCAGTAGTTTTATACTTAAAAACACCCATAATTTTTTTTTATTATTTATTCCAGATTTAGGATACAAAAGCACAACTTTTTCTTGTTATTAGAATTTGAAAGTTGTAGCTTGATCTTTTTCAGCCCACTCTACTGTCTATCCCCTTACAGAATTTTCTTTAATAACAATAAGCATTGTAATATTTAGTTAACTGCATTTTAAGGGGTGTGAAAAAATTTACATTACCAAATCTTTCAAAATTATAATATTAATCCATATAAAAAAATTGTGAGCAAATAATTAGTTGAATGAAGTCATTTTATATTACAGGGTAAAATTCTTACATGACGCATTTATGCTTAAATCACAACTAAGCACTAACTCTAATAAGCAGGGATCTTAACTAGGTGGGATATCTCGTTCTGTTAAATGAATCTACAGATGTAAGATATGAATAAAAAATATATAAATGCACAATAGACACATGTAGTTTTTTTTTTAAAAAAGATTAGATTCTATTTGTAGGAAATATAATAACTTACCGGTGCACTTTATTCCAATTGACTATCCCTGGTTTAATTATGTCATATAGTTGGAAGATCACAAGTCCATCAGCAAGGTCTGAATATAGCCAATTTACATAAGGAGCAACACCCATTGAATTCATCCAGTTTCTATAGGCTGAAAAGACCGTGTTTGATTTGATAAATACATTTTACTAAGTAATATTGAGAAATTCAAACATTATTTAAATAATAGAACATTGAGTATAGATAAAGAAATATTATTATTAGCACCGCGTCTTACTACCCGTTCGGGTTATACGCTTTTAAGTACTAATTACTCTAATGGATTAGGTATTGGGAAAGTTGAATGAGAGGAAGTGAACCCGCATTTGCGTGGAGGGAGCGTGGAAAACCATTTAGGAAAAAACACCCTCAGTTCACCCGGCCGAGATTCGAACCTCGATCTCCCCGTCCTCAGCAGTCGAGCTCAACACGACAAGCGCGTTAGACAACTACGCCACCGAGGCGGGTAAATAAAGAATCAAAGTTTGTTTCCGATTTATATACATAAATTAACTGTATAGATTGGTCAAATACACTATTTTAAGAATTCGAATCTTCATTTAATCTAAAAACCAAACCCTAACATGGTTTAAAATAAAATAAAATTTCCTACTTGGCCTTTTTTAAAGTTTTTCTTGGTGAATGGCAATTTCTTTTTTATTAGATTACTATATATTTTGAAATCAATCCTAACATATTAAACATCAACATTCTTACTAAGATCTTTTTCTAGTAATTATTGTTTACTGTATTAGCGCCTATTTGTGTCCTTACGTGTATATGTCATAAACCCTTATAACCATCTCATGTTAGAGTAACATTATGCAGACAATGCATTTGGTTGATATCGAGAAAAAAATATATCCATTTTTTTAAAAGTTTAGGAGCAATTATTTAAATTCCTGAACTTTCTTATTTTTTATTAAATTCTCTGTTATTTCTGTTTTCCCATACACCCCAAAAAATTACCCCGACTTTTCCAGGTTTTCCCGGTCTGTACCCACCATGTTCAACCATAGTTGGAAAGAAAGTTAGATAGAGCAGTTGCTTTTTTAAGGTTTTGGTTTAAAATATAAAGATTTTATATTTTGGGTAGTTATTATCGTAGTGTAACCTTTATTTAAAGTTGAAAGTTTATCTAGTTTTATCAGAAATAAAACAATTTTAAAGAATATCTATCTTTTGTTTCTATATTTATTTAACATGTTTCCAAGGTGGCGTGGCTATGTAGGGGTAAGGTGTCAGACTTCTATGCTGGCGGCCGGGGTTCAATCCTCGGTCCTGGCACAGATTTATCTGATTGCCAAACCCTTCCTTCACCTCTGACAAGACGTGTATTAATTAAAACTTGTGAATGTGGAGAATGTCAGGCCTCCACCGTGGTTCGAATCTCACGTTAAACTGTAGGTACTCCAATTCATCTCACAATCACCCTACCAATAAACATTAGCATAAGTTTGTATAATCCAAATAAGCAGTAAGACACAGTGCTAATAATAATCATGTTTCCATCTAATAATAGAAACCAAAAGTAATTCTTACTTTTTTCTTCTCTTGTTTCTTCTAAAGTTTCCAATCCTTCTATTTCACCTTCTGGTAAATCCAAACTAGGATGGTTGTTGAATAAGTTGGCTACAAATGCCAAGTTGAGCTTATAAATTCCATTTACAACATCACTCGGAGTTACAAAGCTACGGCAACCGAGTTTGGCAGCTTGCTGCAGCATGAGCTCAGCTCGCTCCAGAAGATTGGATTCCTATGTTAAAGGCACAAATAATACAAGTAATAAGTCCTGTTTTCTAAAAACAAAATTCAACTGCGTTTTCCCAAAAGAAAACCACATATTTTTAGACATTTTATGACATAACACTGAAAATTAAAATTTAATTTTACATAAAATTGTCTAGTGTAAAGTAATTTCATTAGTGTTGATGATTATACCTTGATGGGGAAAAATGTCAAGTCATTAATAAGGGTGTGCAAAATTCACTGTGAAGGGAACTTGAAAGATTTCAAGCAAAGTTAAAAGTCTAAGATAAGTTTTTTGTTGCTGTCACATAACAAGACTTTTATATTGTTACCTATCCAATAAGTGTATCTAGCTTAAGATAAAGGTGGAAAAAACTATTATTTTAAGAGGACACATCTGCAGTTATCTATTCTTACCTTAGTTATAGATGTTATTTAATCACCATTTTGTGTTGAAATTCTGTTTAGTAGCTGTTCTAAAATTGATTACTTGTTGAAATATATAATAATTATTAAGAAGTTTCAAGTCTGTTTATAATATATCAAAGTTTTCTTTGTCCTTCAAAATATTTCAAAGTGCATAGGTAATTCTGGGTGTAAAATTCAAAGTTATGGATATTGAATCTTTGAATTCAACATTTTGAAGTTCAGAAACCCGTGTTTGTTAAGAAACCCAATGTTTTTGGGGTTTTATTTTATTCTATGCAGACTACTTCTACTGTGTAAAAAAAGTGTGTGGTTAAATATAGCAAATTTTCTGGTAGTTTAAATTTTTTTTTATGAAGCTACTTGTTTTCTTTGTTTTATCCAAACACAAACAAAATATAGGTTTGCAGGTGTGCAACAACCCAGGTAATGCAACAAATCCTAAACAGTTAAATACCGTGATACATAGCTAATATAAAGGTAAATCAAAGTTTGAGTGTGAAGGAAGTACTTTTATTAAATTATATTAGTACACCATTGAAAATTGTTGTAAGATCCCCTAATCATCAATGAGTCTAAAAACATTGTATTTATTTAGAATTGTCAAATAATTAACCAATAAATTTAACTTTGAGACTTAGTGAGAACATTCTGGGAAAGAAAAACTTTTAAATGGAACTGAATTGTTCCAGATTAAAATTCTTTTAAACTATGATTTACCTTTATATTAGATATGTATTAAGGTATTTAACCGTTATAGATTTATTGATGCAACATTGTTGCATTACCTGGGTTGTTGCACACCTGCAAACCTATATTCTGTGTATGTTTGGATATAACAAAGGAAACCATGAGTTTCACAAAAAGAATTTAAAATGCCAGAAAAAAAGCTATATTTAAGCACTAACTTTATATACAGTAGAGTCCTCTGCATGTTATTTAATTACATTATTACTTTACGATGTTTAAGATAAATGGTTAAATATATGTCATTGTGTGTTTTATTATTTTTTATTTTGATGTGATTAAACTTTTAAGCGACCAACTGCTAAATTGCTATAATTTAGCCATTAATTTAAATTATTATTAGCAAGCAGATTTAGAGTATGTACCATTCCACGTTATTTAGAAAAACAAATCAAAAAAATGGATGTATTGGAAAGTGAATAAATCTAAATAAAAGGTAATCCATTTATTTAAAAAAAAGGCAGATTTAAAAAAGTAATTATGTAAAGTCTTATATACTTAAAGATATAGTCATAGATTGATATAAAGACTAACTTCTGTTAATTTTAAAATTATCGTCTTGTTTTATAAGTGTCTCGTAGCTGATGGAATGAAAGGCTTAAGGATAATTAAAACTATGGACTTATAAGTATATTAATTATTTCTGCCTTTAAATTTCCTAATTACTACTTGAGTATAATGATTCTTACCCTAAGAGCTTCAAGAGTGATTCCAGCATCTGATGGTGCAATTTGCTTCAATAAATGCGTATATATTTCTGAATCAGTGATGTCTCCTTGGAAGTTATTACAACGCCTGTAAAATATTAAATACAATTCATATAAAAAGATTCTAAGGGATATTTACCTAAGACAAATACTAATATTAGTCTTTTTTAAATGTCAATGTTATAATAGCAAAGGGAAGATAATGTTAGATATAAGTCAAATATTTGTTTTAGGTGCCCAATTAAAATTACTACCAATCTTAGAAAAATACTTTTAATAACACTATCCCAAAAATGCATTCATTTTCCAATAGTACTTGTTTCATGGTTATAATAAATAATGAAATGGATTGCTATGATAAGGCATATTAACAATATAGCAATTTATGGTTAAATTGGCAAATTATATATTTTTTAAATTAATAAACACTCTTGATTATTTTAAGTTTTGACATGGGTTATTTATTATTAATGTAATCTGGACAAATAAAATCTCAAAAATCTTGCTTGAGTTGGAACAAACTTTTTTTTGAATTATTTTTTGAATTAAAACCAAATGCATAACTAGAATACAATTTGTATCGTTTCAGGATAAGTATTTGTTTTGTAATACAAGTGGCTGACTTTGTATCATCCGTAATGTGTTCTTATTTCTGTGGAACCCGCCTCGGTGGCGTAGTTGGCTAACGCGCTAGTTGTGTTGATCTCGACTGCTGAGGACGGGGAGATCGAGGTTCGAATCTCATTCGGGTGAATTGGGGGTGGTTTTTCCTAAAATGCTTTTCCACTCTACCTCTGCGCAAATGTGGGTTCACTTCCTCTAATTCAACCTTCCCAATTCCCAATCGATTAGCGTAATTAGTATTTAAAGCGTATAACATTAACAGCTAGTAAGACGCGGTGCTAAATAATAAAATAATATTTCTGTGAAAAAAGAGCATTAATTTGTTTTATTTTGAGTTTATTTGTAATTTTAGTTTTGATTTTCAGTTTTTGAAGAGTAATATTGTGCTTATTAAAATATTTACAAGATTGTTTGTGAGGTGAAAGTTTTAGAAGTGAGCATGTGCTGAAATGGTCGAGTCCAAGTTTCCCATAGAGGGGGAGGTTAGGGTACTAGGCATGTAAAATTTTTCACGCCTAACAATTTTTTTTAAAGAATATTTTATTCACGTTTATCTCTTGTCCGCCAAAATAAATATCACGGATTAAGTTGTGCTTTTCAAGTAGGCCCAACTAAGTAATTTTTGAATTCAACATATTATGCTTTGTTTATGAGGTGAAAGATTCGATCATCGAATCGAGTAAAACACCGAATCCTCAAATCTCAAATACTTGCCAGGATTCGGTAAATTCGAGAATTCAAAGATTCGAGTGGCCCATCTCTAGCTTTAACCACATAAGCTACAAATAATAAACATGAAATTATTAAATAGGATGAATAAATAAAAATTAAATATTTTAAGACACAAGTAAGACATACCTAGCAACTCCAGCTCTTTGAAGATGATAGTTCACCCATCTAAGAAGAATGGCTTCTGGGGACAACCTCATAAGATCCTCAATGTGCTCTTCATCCATTAATAAAGCTGTAAGACCAGGGCAGTTTTCTAGTGTAATCTGGTTGAAAAGTCCTATCTGCAAGTGAGGAAAAAACAAACTGTTTAGTAGTAGAGAAAACATCTGGCAGGGATACCAACCATGTAAAAACTAACCAGTAGTTATGTTAAAAGTAAAACATATGTGCGCACAGGTTAAACTAGTAGTAAGAAATAAAACAACGATATTTTAACTTTTAGTGTCCTTTTTGGATAGTCCACTTACATAAATTTGTATATTATATGATAAGATATTTTAGATTTTAAAAAATAATTTTATGAGCATACAAAAAATAGAAACGGCTGCCTAAAATAATAAAGCCTTGGGACATATTCTTATAAAATATTAATAGAGGTATAGGAACTAATATCTTACAAATACAATTCATATTTAGACCTAGCCACTTAGCCTGAAAGTCACTTCTAAAATAAATAACCCCATTAAGATTAACATCAAAATGATGTGCAGTTGGATGACAAGAATTTGAGAGCTAGATGACGATAAAGAAATAGAAGGCAGTGATTTAACACTATGAATAAGTTTTATACATAATAATTCATCATGAACTAGTAATTTCATTGCATTAGTTATTTTTAGATAACTTCAATTTTTGTTAATTACGAGATTTTTAGAAATCTGTATAAAGTAGGTACAATCTGTTTATACTGAAAGGTTACATGTTTAAATGCCTTGACCTGCTTTGTTTGGCATTACAAACAGAAAATAATGCTAATCAAATGACAAATAATATAGTCATGGATGTGGATTGAATACTTGAGGTATAGTAGAAATATTTTTTTCTATATTTATACACACTTCGAGTGTTTTACTTATAGCATATAATTTCATGTTTAACAAAATGTACCTATTAAAGTTAAAAATATATAGCCTATCATATACTTGAATAAATACTATTTTACATACCTAAAATATAATTTTAATAACATGATTATATATATATATAATTATGTAGTCTATTTATCCAAGAATTTCAGACTCACTTTTATTTTAAGGTATATTTGAAAATTTGAGTTACATTTTAAATTGTAGGCATATTTGAAAGAGTATTTCATTATTTTACAGCATGAACATCCAAAACCTATATTCCATTCACGGTAGGAATTACTCTCTGAAAGGTCTTTTTTCCTACCAATATCCTACTATATAGTAGGGAAAAAGACCTTTCAGAAGTCAAGTCCTACGGTGAATGGAATATATTTATAAGTTTAGAGGTCTTATCAATAAGGGTGTGAGAGTGGACATTTTTCACTTTTGAGTCAAGTTTAAAGGAAAACATAATTTATTTAGAGTTCAAGTAACGAGTAATATGGAGAAATGTATGTCCTTGAAATATTTCAGGTTGAGTTTTTGTAATAGATCCATGCATAACTCATAAGCATAAGCAAAGATTTCTTAAGAATTAAATTTTTTGTCAAAAAGTTATGATGGCAAAACTTCCAGATTTTTAAATAAATTTAATTTAGTTATTCAAGTAAATTTTTTAATCAAAAAGAGGAATATTGAGGGACTGTATATGCTATGAAATAGTATATCAAAATGAAAACAAATCAGTTAAAAGTCACAATTTTTGAGCAAAAATCAAAGCCAAGATAAAACAACTAAAACTTGACTAACTATAATTTTTGAGTATGTGCACACCCCTACTTATCAGTACATTAGACAGTTTGATGTTTTTTAAAAAGTGCTCATAAATTAATTTACCCTTATAATCTGCCAAAGGAGGCCCAAAACAAGATGTGGTTTTCCTTTTGATAAGTCATGAGCATCTATGTTTATGATGTTGCAACCAATCGCTGATGATGAGTTCAAAGCAAGGGTCAAGTTTTCATACTTAGTGTAGAGTGTCAAATTTTTCTTGTTGATTACACGTTCATCAATAGTTTCTGGACAAGAATGGTTGATAATTTTGCTGGAAAGAAGAATTAAAATCAAACAATGCGTTCTAGAATATATGTAATGAGAAAAAAAAAATAATAAAGGTTTTAATTCAGTTTTCTTTAGTAAAAATGACATTTTACATAGGACAAATAGTTAAAAGTCCCTTACAAAATAAAAATCTCATAGTTTTATATTTCTAAGACTGTGTAATAAAGGTACAAAAAATGGCGAAATTAACATAAACTTGCTATATGCTAGTAAACACTATAATTAGTTTTTTATAAAGCCAACTTGGAAAATATGGATGAAAATATAATTTAATTCAATTTACCAAACCATCAGTTTAATGCCATAATTTTCAAATGGTATCAGATGCACTACTGGTGATTTTCCCATTCTTTCTTAAAGCTAGCGTAGGTGTATTGTCTTAAACTTCACTTCTCAGTCCATCTTCAATCAATGATAAATACTTAGGGCTCAAATGACAGAAATATATATATATATAAAATTATAAATTTTAACCAAAACTGAAGTTTCGCCAAGACTAATTTTAAAAGTAAAATTGAGAGATCCCTATGCTTTTAATTTATACATAAAATAGTGCAAATATGAACTTTTGACAATTTTTATTGTTTTATTTTACAAGCTTTTCATCTTTCTATCGGTTCAAGCTATCCGCATAATTACACTAATGAAGTGGGGAAGGGCAGTGGGGAAGAAATTGTCTGAATGCATTAAAGAGGTTTAGAGGGAATTAAAGCAGTCCTGGGGAAATTTAGGGAGGGGAAAACTCCAACCATTCTGTTGAAGTTTTTAGTCGTAAGCAGACAAAGAGTGGCAGTGTTTAAAGGTTAAGATCATGTGGCAAAGTTCTAGAGTAGAGGTAAGAGGTTGAGATAACACTTTAACTTGGTTACAGACACGTTTGAGTGATGAGTCACCTACCCTTCGGCTGGTGTTTGTTATGTAGCTAAGGCGTGCAAGGTTAGGGGAGGGTGAGTCATGTTTTGTTTAAGTTCGAGTTTAGTCACTTGTTAGATATCTGCCTATTCACATGGCTATGTGCACGCAGTTTATTTAAATTCATGACATGTGTATTGTAATTGTGTACCCATGAATCATTATTGTTTGTGGTTTAGTTATACCTATTAGGGTTTGGACATTGTAAAATAGATAAATGTATGTAAAAAAATGAAATGGTTTAGTAAGTAAAACAACATTTGATTATCGTGTTAACTATTAAAGTAAATAAGACAACAATTGCACTTATTGTGAATGGCGTGGTATTCATTATAGACTGAGATATCACATATTAAATAAACATCCCCAAGAAAAACCTGGAATTAAGGATCAAGGGAGTATTGCAAGTTTGTAAAACATAAAGTATGAAATCAGGAAAAAATCATAGTGGTAGGTAGTGATAATATTTTCCATGGTGTGGTTGAGTGTTATAGGCCTTACAGAATGGAGAGTTTACGAAAAAAAACTCAACAATTAGAGCAACTCCTCCAAGAATTACGGCCCCTATCCCTCTTAATCTCAGGACATAGAATTATATGTTGGTACCAGTACTAGTAGACTTGCTTATATCAATTAACAATCATCACACTTATGTAATGCATATACATGGGAAAAACTTAAGACCCTTCCATGTAGCGGGGATGGGCAACGGCATTGACAATGCGGAGACTTAACGGCTGAAGTAGGGTCAGTGGTGGCTAATTTCTGTAAGGACCCAGTGCTGTGGGGTGTATCACCTCCTGCACAGGGTTACGTGGTTGGTACCAGGCAGCAGTGGTATCAGGATCAAGTTGAGGCATATAGCAAATTATGCTCGATATGGTTCAAGATCGAACAGCCACGAGTGTGACCATTTAGAGTAGTAGTGCTGTGGTGTGGATAGGAAAAGGGACAACTGCCATACTATCTTTCCCCTGTCCCCTGTTCCTTGTCAATGAAACAAAACCAACGATGGCTATTGCTGGGATAAAAAAAAATACCGGAAATAAACTAGTCCCCCTTTCTGATCTCTGGGTAATCAACAAAGAATCATCAAATAAAACTTTCCCTTTCAGCATAGAAATATAGAACGTAAGGACGATGACAAGGGCAGGGAAACTGGAAATTGGAAAGTGTGGTGTGAACATTGTGGGTTTAAGGTAAGTCCAGTGGATAGATCAAGGTGAAATAGTTTCTGGAAATTACACAATGTTCTATTCAGGTGGAAAGAATGCAGAAAAAGAAATGGCAATTGTGATGAAAAGTGTCACCAAAGTGATGTGTCATAGTGATAAATTAATGTTTGTGAAATTAAATGTTGAACCAGTGGATATTTTGATAGTATAAACGTATATGCCAACAAATGACCACAATGATGTCAAGGTCAAAGAATTATTATTATTATTATTATTAGCACCGTGTCTTACTACCCGTTCGGGTTATACGCACTTACGCTAATGTGTAATGGTAGGGTGATTGTGAGATGAAATGGAGGACCTACAGTTTAACGTGGAATCCGAACCACGGTGGAGGCCTGGCATTCCCCACATTCACAAGATGTCTTGTCAGAGGTGAAGGAAGGGTTTGGTAATCAGATAAATCTGTGCCGGGACCGNTACATGCCAGCAACCGACCACAATGATGTCATGGTTGAAGAAATATATGATGAAATTGACATAATTATTCAACATGAAGGAAGAGGGAAAGTGAAAACCATCATCAGGAGCAGTTGGAACAGTGTGGTCAGAGAAGGGCTGGAGCAGGAGATCATAGGGCCACATTGACTGGAGAAGAGAAACAACAGAGGGAAGATGCTCAGCGGAATGATCTGGTGGTGACAAGCGCTTGGTTCAAGAAACAGAAGACAAAACTACACACAGAAGAGCCCAGGAGACATCAGCAGATACCAAATAGACTACATCCTTGTCAAACAGCGATTCAGGAATGGAGTGAAAGATGTGAAGACATTGCAAGGTGCCAATGTTGATTCAAACCACAGCCCGCTGTTGTCGTACATTGAAATAAGACCGAAAAAGATAAAAAAAAAACGACAAAAGAAGACCAAGGGTGGACATAGAAAAATTAAGAAGCAAGAGTGACATTGAGAAATTCAATAGAACAAAAAATAAGTGAGATGACAGAAGAAAGTATAAGTGTGGAAGGGAAATGGAGTAGTGTTAAGAATATTTTTTTGAGGGTGCTAAATGACAATGTTGGAAAGGTGAGGTAAAGAGGAATGCACAAAATTCCTGGTTAGCAACAGAAATGCTTCAAAAAATGTAAGAAAGAAGGAAATGGGAAAATATCAACAAAGACGAATATATAAAGATAAACAATATGTTAAGGATAGAAACAGACAAAGTGAGGGAAAACTATATAAATAAGACATTCAATGAGATTATTGAAATGCAGATAAAAGAAAGGTATGATCTCATGTACCAGAAAGCAAAGAAACTGGGAGGGAATGAAAACAAAGGTGCGCCGAAATTTAAGTCACTGCAAAAACTAACAACCTGGGTTAGTGAAAATTGTGGACGTGCATAACTACCAATGTAGTCGATTATCAATTTAAAACTTTGAAAAAGAATCTTTTAAACACAGATTTCTTAAAGAACTTACAGACTATGGAAGCTAAACCAATCTTGTAATAAAGGAAGTGTTTACAAATTAAAACATGTTTCATCGATTTTCTGTCATCCCGTATGTCCTGGAGAATTGCATCACAATATTTTGTGAATCAGTTGGATAAGTGATAGCCAACCACAGCCACAACATTAAGTATGACATTATTTTTCTTGGAGTTTTCATCTCTTAGAATGACTCACCTGTCCAAAAAGCTTTGTCTTCTAAAATAATCCTTGGACACACATTTCAATGGTGGAAAGTATAACTTTGGCAAGTTTGTGTCTTGTTCTCTCAAGAAGGTATACAAGACATCAAAGGTCATTGACAAACTTTTCAAGGAAATGGGAAGGCTGCCATTTATTGAAAACAACCAAATTTTGTTTAAGGTAGGTCTATGTAATTAACTATACAGTTAAAATTATGTTTAAATTTGAATTTTCAAATGTTGTTGTAATAATTATTATTCCCTCCAGCCTTCATACAATGTCCCATTTTTTAATTTTCGCGCTATAGTTTGAGGAAATTTTATGTTGGGTCCTTGAACATATTCTGCACCACTAGAGATGAGTAAGGTATAATTTATAGGATGGGTATTCTTATTTGTATAGAGGAAAGGAGGGAAGCCATTTATCATTTTACAAAGCAAATTTGAAAAACATCTAAACATGATTATATTTTAATCAAGTACCTTTACTCTGTTTACTTTGAAAGATAGCACTTTTTCCTTGACTGGCTAAACTAAGTCCTATATTAAGCTTCACCATGGTGCTATCTGTGAAGGTAATACTGGAACCTTTCAGGGTTAACGAGGTGTATATCTTGGGAGTAGTAAGCAGTATTTTTTCTTGTGCCTATTTATTTTTAGAACCGCATTTTACCACCCATAAGTTATACACATTTGTACCAATAATTACACAAATGGGTTAGGGATGGGGATGATTGAATTCAGAGGAAGTGTACCCACATTTGTGTGGAAAGAGTGGGAAACCATTTAGGAAAAACAACCCTCAGTCAATACACCCGATCGAGATTGAACCACGATTTCCCCATCATTGGCAGTCTAGCATATAGCGAGAGTGACGCTTTAGATCATGCGATCACCAAAGCTAGTTTGTTCTTATTTATTGATATGTATATAGTAGGAATAAAATATCCATAATTTTATAGTTGTTGATTTATTTCTCAAGTAACGTAAAAACTCAAAATTTAAGATGTCCCTTCTTTAATTACTTTTCATCTCCTCAATAATTATATATTGGAAAACAAAACACCTTTAATATACTTTCTTATTTTGCTGCAGCACAAAAATAGAATTTATTTACAACTAAATAACTACCCTTAGTACCCTAACCAATAGTACCGATAAATAATTAAATGCTGAGTAAATGCTTTATTATTAAAATAAACAATGTAAAGAAACATTTAAAATATGAGGCACATCAAGAAAATAAGAGTACTCTTATTTTTCTATTTAAAACAAATTACAGTATTTTGTTGGTAAATATATAAGTTATTTCTCCAAGTAGTCTCCTTCCCGTTCTATGCAGGTTGAGAGCCGTGCCACAAACTTTTTGATGCCCTCCTCAATGAACTCTCCCGCCATCTCCTTCTTCCAGTTCAGGACCTCTTGTTTCACCTCCTCAAAGAACTCTCCCGCCATCTCCTTCTTCCAGTTCAGGACCTCTTGTTGCCCTCCTCAAAGAACTCTCCCGCCATCTCCTTCTTCCAGTCCAGGACCTCTTGTTGCCCTCCTCAATGAATTCTCCCGCCATCTCCTTCTTCCAGTTCAGGACCTCTTGTTTCACCTCCTCGTTGGTTGACCCCATGTGAGTCTTCAGGGAGGTGAAAAGATGAAAGCCTGAAGGTGCCAAGTCAGGGGAGTATGTGGGGTGGTTCAAAATGTCCCAACCTAATGAGTCCAAAAGCGCCTTAGTGGAGTTGGCCATGTGTGGCCGGGGCGGGTGTTATTGTGCAACAAGCGCACTCCCTTTGTCAACAATCACCTCTGTTTTGAATTGCTCTCTTGAGCTTTTTTAGGGTCTCACAGTATCGTGCTGCATTAATTGTCTCCCCCTGAGGCAAAAATTCGATCAAAATGATCCCTTTTCGATCCCAAAACATAGTGGCCATGATTTTTTTGCCCGAAATTGAGGTTTTGAATTGTTATGGCAGATGGGGAACTGGTGTGCCGCCCCTGTGATGACTGTCTTTTTGTCTCAGGAGTGTAATGAGCCACCCAGGTTTCATCTCCAGTCACAATCAAGCTCAGAAAATCCTCACCTTCCAATTCAAATCCCTCAAGGAACTCGCGAGCGCTAGCGACCTGATTCACTTTGTGCTGCTCTGTCAGTTGTTTTGGGACCCATCTTGCGCACAATTTTCGGACTCCCAGCGTTTCTGTAATTGTTTCGTGTAAGAGAGATCTGGAGTGTCGTGGAAACATCACAGAAATTTCATCCATTGTCAATCGGTGGTCTTCGTGGAACAGTCCTCTCGATTTTTTGCACCAACTCATCGGTCAAAATGGAAGGTCTTTCACAGCTCTGATCATCATGAACATTCGTTCTGCCTTCAATAGACTCACAACACAACTTAAATATGTTCATTCGGTTCATAACATCTTCGCCATAAACCGTTTTAATCCATGAAAAATTTTCAGTCAGTGTTTTTCCTTCAGCGAGAAGGAAACTGATGATTTCTTACCGACATATTTCACACAAACGGACAACACAAGCCGAGTTTTCATACCAACGAGGTTTGCCTGTGATCGTTGTGTTAAGAAGAACCCCCACTACCACTCAGTGTTGCCAACCTTGGAAAAATTTCTCACAGTACAAGAGGGCAACCAGTACTCTTAATTTCTGGACGTGCCTCGTAGATTTGTGAGATAACTAAGTTGATGACAAAACTAGTTTTAAAAGACTTAAAAGTAGGCCAAGTGATAAGATACTATTGATAACAAAATTAAAATAATGAAATAGGTAATACCAAAGGAGAATCCCATCTTTCACTTTGTCATAAAGTGACTTTCCCTCTGGGTCAATTGGCAAAAGATGACGTAGATCTGGATCTGAGCCCAGATTTGTATTGATCCAGTCAGAAAATGCCAACTGTTCTTCCAGCCTGACAGAATGTGTGGTCCCCTCACTGGAAGCATCTGACATTCCACCCAATGTTTCCAAGTTCTCTTTCTTTGAAACCACTTGTTTAAAAGTACTCGCCACTTCATTTCCTTTCAATTCACCACAGAGCTAAAAAAAAATTGTACAATATTACACTCACCAGTTCATTCAATGTAATTGCTAATGATAAATAAATTTCACCAAAAGTTAAAAGTTAACCAGGATTTGTAGGCTTTAGAGAGATTTATAATTGATGAAAATGATCATTGGTACAGCTTACAGATATTCACAGAGTAAATTTAAGATACACAAAATTATAAATGAATCAAAGCCATGTTCAGTTATCATTTTTCAGCAATTCATAATTTCAATAATTAGTTTTATAGAAAACTTAGTGTAATAGTTTCTGATCAGTCATTTCATGTGAAATCACCCAATTTTAAATTAAACTGCTCACAAATATTTGTGTTTATTTTTTTATCTGCCACCATCTTGGATTCACACCCATTTTTCTTCACAGTGGTAAACCAAAATGGGCGTTCGCAAAGGTTTTTAAAAAAAGGCTGTTGTGTGGTTTCTACTAAAGATAAGTTCTGGTTTTCACTGCCTTAAGCTAGAGATTGATTTTAAGGGAATTAAAAAATACAACAGAATTTACCTGATATAAGGAAGAAAAACAATTAACGGAAAAAGCTATTTTTAATTAGCATGATTTAGATTGAAACTTTAAGGCCAGTGTCTTAGTCAGAATTCGTGTGCCTCAAGTGCAGTGCTGTACTAAATACAAGACAACTACCTATAAACTTTAATAGAATGGTCAGTTTGGCATATGAAACTAGCCCATTCCATTTTGGTCTAGGTAGGTGTTGTCCTGTATTTAGTATAGCACCACACTTGAGGTGTACTAAGTTTGATTATGAAACAGGCCCTCAGTCTTAGTTCGTAGTCTGGCACAATATAATATTGAAATAGCTATTGAAAAGATATATATTAAAAATTGGAACTAAAGATTTAAAAAATGGAAGTTCTAAGTGATATTTTTGTCAAATACACAAATGTTTAAATAGTTACTTAGTATAAATTATGGAAAATTTTAAATGTCCTTAGATATGTTCATGACATGTTTTAAAAGGACAAATTAAAACATTATATTTCTTTAATATAAAATTTTATAAGCCAAAAAACAAAATTCATACCGTTTCAAACTCTTCAAATGAAAGACGCCCTCTATCAGTTATTTGACGTTTATTATCATAGTCTTCAATCATCT
This sequence comes from Timema shepardi, assembly GCA_902151425.1. Taxonomy (NCBI): domain Eukaryota; kingdom Metazoa; phylum Arthropoda; class Insecta; order Phasmatodea; family Timematidae; genus Timema; species Timema shepardi. Next base: position 197,487 of record CABFVX010000817.1, read on the forward strand.
TGCGAACTTTCCAGCCTGGTAATTTGAACCCACAAATATCCAGAGCTTCCTTAAGTTCAGACAAATCAATGAAGCCATCACCATTCTTGTCAATCTAAAAATAAAATATAATCAATGCTTAAAGATATTTTTACTGTCTAATTAACAACAATTCATTAGGTTGAGAGTACCAAGCAGGTTGCACATCTTTAAACTGTGTGTCCACTATTAATTTTATGGTTTCCAATATTACACTCAACAAGACACAATTGAATACATTGAAATAAACCAAATATATATTTCATTTATATGTCTGATATAATGCACTTATTTATGGAGGTAAAACATTAAGGCCCAATCTTACAATGTCACGTTAAAGTCCTCGTAACTTAACCGTTTGTAAAGTCTAACCGTTGGTTAAACTTAGCGTTGCGTTTTACAATACTATTTTTATGTGCTCGTCAAATTACGGATAGGTGCCTTCCATTAGTTCTAAACGTTAACTTTCTCGGAGCGCTAGATTTGTGTCAAAGCTTTTGATTGGCCTAACTTGACCATAGAGAATATAACCAAGTCATTACAACGTCTATGGAACTGTTATGAAAAAATCAATCAAAACGAGTTCAATTCATCAAGTTTGTTGAGGTTATCTGCATTATTTTATCGTATTTATTTCCCTGCTAGAATGTCTGTTGATAATCATAAACGCGAACGAAGTGTAAATTTTAGCAAAGAAGAGGAAATGTTGTTGATTGAATTAACTAATCAAAGTCGTCATAATCATACAATAAATCGGCCATTTCATAATATAAATAAAAGTAACCTCACTTTAGTAATATCAACAATCACCTTGAAAACAATATGGCGGAGTGTTTAACGTTGTTAACGTGGACGTTATATTTGCTAACCGGAAGGTAGACCTCGCGTTAACTTTACGAGCACATTTACGTGAACATTAGCGCTAACCAAACATAAATCAAAAGTAGTGGTCGTTATCGCTTAACCTCATGTTAAGCCCTAACGAATAGAATAACATGACATTGTAAAATTGGGCCTAAGAATTAAAGATAATGGACAAAGCATGTGATTTTTGGCAATGCTGGTCAAAGTAGGGAGGGAAAGTGAGACAAGATTTGAGAGGCCAAAGTGACATAAAACATATACCTTAGGTTTAAGTACATTTAAATAATAGATTCTTTTTTAAATGAGGTGATTTTTAAAACCAAAGATAATTCAATGACAAGATCTAACACCATAGATAAAACCTATAACTAAGAGCTTTTATATTACTTTTAAGCGTTAGTTTATATTGTTTTACGTATGACATGTGGAGTCTTAACCCATCGGAGAAGACATACATAACTGTTCTGTATCATAAGTGGCCCAACGGCTGAATTGCGGAAATGTTCTGTTAGGCCAAAGTGATTGTATAATATGTGTGGAAGCCAGATGGCATTGGAAATTGAACCAAATATAGTAAAAGACACTAGCCAAATGTTGTAAAAGACATTAGATTTGGTGGAAAACCAGAAAAGAAAATTGGGTTGTAATCACAGTTTTTAATGTGTTTCCAGAGTTTCTTGGTGAGGAATTTTAGTGTATGATAAAAAGTGAAAAAATGACCATACCAATAAATCGCTCAATGAGCCCAACAAAAAAAAATTGAAGTCTGACGGCAAATGGGAGCCTTGTACATCTGATGAAGAGCTTATTTTGCCCTTTAAATTCTTATGGACCAGAATTAACAGATCAATAAGTTAAACTAAAATTTTCAATGAAACTATGTCATAGGAACCGTTCCTTTTCATTACTTGATTCATTCACTTTTCAGATTAAGAATATGTTGATCCAAATAACAAACTAAGAAAGATTAGGTTAGGCCCGTGTTGAATTATATAAAAACCAGGTTTATGAAACTTTATGACATCATGATGTCGCTGTTGATGAAAGCCTTGTCAAATTTTGTAAGCATTTGAGTTTTGTATAGTTCAACCCATTTAAAAAGGTTCATTTTTTTAATCAATGTATACAAACTTTGTGAAAGCAAAACAGGCTATTGCTTCTCGTTCAAAATATATACCGGCAAAGATTAAGATCAAAAGTTTAATAATCCAGATGGTGACACAGTTGTTCTTGACTTGCCTCAACCAACCTTGAATAAAGGTCATGTGATAAACCTTGAAAAGTCATATTTTTTTACCAAAACCTTTTTATATAATGTTGGAGAATGGCACGTTTGCAAAGGGGACTGTCCGGATTAATAGAAAAAAAATATACCCTGGGAGTTTAAGACCATCAAGCTATGTAAAGGAGAAGTGGTTTCTCTAAATACAAATACTATTCTGAAACTAAAGTGGATAGACAGAAAGGATGTGTGCATGTTGTCTTCTATACACTGTGATATTGAAATATAGCCAGCTAAAAAGAGGTGGCTTCGAGGTGATGGAGAAGAGGGTGTGATCGAACCTAAGTGCACGATTGACTATAATAAACAAATACTAATTGTCGATAAGCGCGATAAAGTACCGGCCTCCTCCTCTATCATATGTAGAACAGTGAAAGCATACAGAAAAATATTCTTTTATCTCATGGACATGGGTATGTTCAATTCCTATTTAATTTTCAAGAAAAATCAATACTCAGATTTTAGACTGGATGTCATTGGATGATTTCTCCAAAATGTCCTTTCCTGAACGTTGGATACCTGGACAACCTCTTTCCTTAGATTCTTCAATCTAAGAATTGTGCCCACTTTCCCATGCAAGACCCTCCAACTATGGGTAAACAATTTCCAACATGTCCGTGCAAGGTTTGTAAGGTCCATAAGAAGAGATCATAAGTCAGGTACCTCTTCAACTTTAGGGATGTTTTGAGGCTTATCATACACCAGAAAAACATTTACTTTGAAACCCTGCAAAAATAGCACATTTTTACACTCATTTAATTCCTGCCACTGTGTACAGGTATGTTATAAAATACTAAAATCATACTGGGTTAATCACGTTTCGTATTACAAAAACTAGTACAATAATCCATTCTGACCATCTGTTTGAATGTGGTGAATATATTGAGCAAATGTGGTGAATATATTGAGCAAATTAACAAATATTTACTAAGCGTGGTAAAAATTTAGGGGATGCAGCATTTGGCCTAAAATATAAATTGAAAACCTTCGGGTATCTTCAGAAAGTAAAAGTACTGTTAGTTGTTTCATCTGAATATAGATAGCACAACTATAATCTTAATTCTACAAACAAAAACAATAGATCAGTAGCTCACAAAACAAACTACCTTTTTTGTATTTGTGTGTGTGTGTGTGTGTGTGTGTGTGTATATATATATATCCTATCTTATTTTGTTGTTAGTATATCTCATGGTAATAAAATTATAGGAACGAAGATATTAGCGAAAAACAATAAAGATCAGCACCTTTTATGTGCGGTAAAATTGCATTCGTACAATCAAATGATGGGGACTTATAACAACTTATTTAGAAAGGCAAAATGCCATTTTTTTGAAGTGACGCCCGATTTTAGCTCAAGTTACTGGACTAAAGCAATGTTAACTCTACATGAACATATTTTTTAGCTAGGCCTATTGTATTAGTAAATGTACATAATAGCAATGTATGAAATAAATTTTGCCAGTGAACAGCAATATCATAATGGCCATGTATATAAACTTAAAAGATGGGTTTGAATAGCTCCTAAACTATATTATTATTACTATTATAAGTGAGAGAGAGAGAGACTGAGTGTGTGAGAGAGGTAGAAAGTGAGAGTATGTGTGTAAGAAAGAGAGTGCGAGTGAAATTTTGGGAAAGAGACTGTGAGGTGTGTTTTGTGAAGAGAGGGAGGATTAGAAAAAAAGTGTATTTTTAAAAAACTCCTCCCTCCAGTAAAACAGGGTGTGCAGACACACTCCCCTGATGAATGTCAAAAAATAAGATCCCCCTAGAATTTATTCAAAGTGATACGTTCCTGAAATTTTTTGGAAATTATATTCTTCTAAAAGTTATTTCGAATGGTCTTCCCCATACATTTTTTGAAATTTGAATGGCCTTAAAGAGAGATTTAGAATGGTCTTTTACCCATAAGCTTTCTGAGAATTAGAACATCAATAAGCTATTTGGAGTGATCTTCCTCAAGCAAGTTTTTAAAATTCGAATACCCCTAGAAGCTATTTAGAGTTATATCCACCTGAAATTTTTGAAATATTAAATGTCTTTAGAAACTATATTAAGTGATCTTTCCCTCGAATTTAAGTGGGTCTCTTTTGAATAACTAAAGAGACATATTGGCAGCCGTGTTAATGCTAAAAATTCCTCACCTGAATATTTTTTTTTTAGATCAGATGCTCCTAGAATACATTTTGAGTGGTTCTCTACAGAATAGTTTTGAAAACTAGATGCTTCTAGAAACTGCGAGTATTTAAAGTGGTCTTTCTCCAGGAATTTTTTTAAATTTGTATGCACCTAAAAGCTATTTTCTCCCTGAGAAAAATTTTGAAAAATGAATGTCTATAGAATAAATTTTTAGTTTGCCTTACCTGGAAACTTTTTGAAAATTAAATGCCTCTATAAACTAGAGTGGTTCTTCCATAGCAAATTTCTTATAATTGGATCCCTCCAAAGCAGTCTCCCACTGAATTTTTTGAAATATTAATGTGTCTAGAAACTATGGAAACAGATCAATCCTTCATTGGATTTTTTTTGAAAATTCGGTTACTTTTTATTAACTAGATGTTGGCATATTGGCAGCTGTGTTAATGCTAAAAACGTAGTGATTTTTTTTTTAAATTCTACATAGAAAATTCATATAGCTTAGTTTGTCACACCTTTGAATAAAAGCTCTTAAATGTTTAAATTTCAGACAGACTGTAAAATTCAAGCAGTTTTCCCCCGATGCTCAAAATTCAAGAGTAATTCCCTGTTTTCCCAATAAGTGACTACCCTGAAATTAATCATATACTGAATTCAATTAAATCTATTTCCACACCTTCATAGAGAACAAGATTCTGCCAGAAATAATGAGCAACCCTAAAACTACCAGCACTTGTAGTAAGGTTGTTGGTCTTGTCTGTTTATTTTGACATGCAAAGATGTAAGATAAAGGTTTTTATGATGCTGTTTATTATTATTATTATTATTATTAGCACCGTGTCTTACTACCCGTTCGGGTTATACGCACTTACGCTAATGTGTAATGGTTGGGTGATTGTGAGATGAAATGGAGGACCTACAGTTTAACGTGGGATCCGAACCACGGTGGAGGCCTGGCATTCCCCACATTCACAAGATGTCTTGTCAGAGGTGAAGGAAGGGTTTGGTAATCAGATAAATCTGTGCCGGGACCGAGGATTGAACCCCGGCCGCCAGTACAGAAGTCTGACACCTTACCCCTAGACCACCAGGTCACCTTATGATGCTGTTGATGATACTTCTACATTAGTGTGGATGCTGCTCTTGGTCATAAACAAACACACATCAGTTACTCAGCCTTACAGGAGTTGCTTTCCTTGGGCAATGGAGAGTGGTAGTTTCAGTCCTCAGCGATCACAGCACTTTCAAGTGAGATCTTTTTTAAACAGTTCATTTTCAAATCGTTCGTTATAAAGGCTATAAGCTGGAGAACAAGTTTCCAAAGGTGGCAGTCCAAACACGATAGTTTGGTGCCCGCAACTTACCCTCTTTTAGTGACCAGACCATTTCAGACAAGTAGAAGGGTCAATGTTAAGTATACAAGCCCTGCCACGATGTTTGAACAAAAAATATTTATGAAAAATAACCTTTCAATTACTAATGTGCTTGTCATGTTTATGTGCTCCTCTTATCCAATTACCGGCATCAGTGAGCATGTGAACTAAATGTCATGCTAATTAAGTCTTAATTGCATGTAATGGAAAGGTGATGGTTTGACTCTGTGGTGGAGGTAGTTAAGGCGTTAAACTTTTTTTTTTCAACTAGGTATTTCTTGACACAAATGCAGGTATATTTCCTATAATTTATACCTCCTTGATCTCTACTCTCTCTACTCTAGGGGTGTCATTAGATGAAGACTAATCAAATGGGTAGTAATGAGTGGAGAAAATTATCAACCTAATCTCTACCAAACTTCAAATAAAAATAGGAACTCAAAATAACATCTATAGGTTTGGTTTTTATCTTTCCCTATGCCACCATTTTGAAGCCCAAAATATCCAAAGCTTACAAAACAAACAATAATGGACATGTTTGGTGCTAGATAATAATAATATTTAGCACCGCGTCTTACTACCCGTTCGGGTTATACGCTTTAAGTACTAATTACACTAGTGGAATAGGAATTGGGAAGGTTGAATTAGAGGAAGTGAACCCGCATTTTCGTGGAGGTAGAGTGGAAAACCATTTAGGAAAAACCCACCCTCTGTTCACCCGACCGAGATTCGAACCTCGATCTCCCCGTCCTCGGCGGTCGAGCTCAACACGACAAGCGCGTTAGCCAACTACGCCACCGAGGCGGGTACTTGGCGCTAGAGGAGAAACAAAGTAACACATTTGATGAGTACACAGAATAAGTATCATAACCAACTAGTTTGGTTTTCTGGTGATGGAGAGGTCAGAGTTTGAAACAATGTTAGGTGTGTATTTAGGGTGGTGTCTTTACCTAGAGGGTTGGGTTTGCTGCCTTCCCCCACGCCCTCCCCCCAAACAATATAATTTTGAGCTAAACAGATTCCAACCATGCCAGCGTAATTTTAAGAGCAAAATGTAATAAAATGTACTCGCATCTCCTTAATGGACAACAGGCTGGACAAAACAAGGAGCCTATATACACAAGTTAATTATCATGTAACTAATAACATTATTTGGTTGGTTAGTGAATAAAAGAAACTTCATCCCCTAGCATTTAATACTAATAAGAAAAATTAATTAAGCTGTAAATCTTGCTCAATGATTACACACTTACATCTGCAGTTGTAAATGTCAGTATTATAGCAATTGAAATACTGTCATGTACTTCTTTAGAAACTAGAAATTCTAGAGAGAAACTATTTTATAGTATAGAAAAGAGATTCAAGAACAATATATAGTGTTTTAAAATTAGAATTTGCAATACAATAATTAAAAAAATTATCAATTGTTATATTCACAATGTAGAATTCTTCCTTTATAAAAAAAATGGCATGAAGTCAGCTCCTAAATGAGCCATACAAACAGCATATAGGGTGTGATGTGGTCTGCACAATGAACCCTCCAGTTATTAATCTCAGTTTTCTAGAATGGAGCAACTTTTTTGCTCAAGTAGCTCCTTATTTGTTATCACAAAGCTGAGTTGACCCCGTTCCAAACCCACAGCTTCACAGAAAATCTAGAAGCGTCTGGGATCAAACCCAGGACCTTTATATCAGCATCCAGGAACTGTATGACCACTAGACAACAGAGGCGTTAAGTTATATAAAAATGCCACCGCATCTTACTAATAGCCAGGACTAAAGATGGGGAAGGTACTATTGATAGTAACTGTACTCGTATTTGTGTGGAGGGAGATTAAACATTTATAATGTAAACACCTTCAGTAAACATGATGGACTCAAACTCAAAATTCCCCTCGTGTTAAATCAGACTCTATGATCAAAGGAATTTGATCTGTATTCTCTCTCATTCAAGTTTTGTGATTAATGTTTATCTATTTTTTTAAATTTTCTGTGTTCACAAAAGTCATAATGAACCATCCTCAAATTGTAATTATTTTATGCAGATGAGGTTTAAAACATCTCCAAATATTAACGCCGTTGGAGGATTAAAACCTCAGTGAAAATTATCCACTGAAAAAAAATGTATCCTATTTGGTTAGCGGTTTTTTTTTCTTCCAATTTATTGTATTTGTATTTGTAAACTCTAAATAATAACTCACAGTAAGGAAGATAAACTAACACTTTCAATTTAACACTTAGATTATCTAAGTGTTAAATTGAAAGTGTTAGTTTATCTTCCTTACTGTGAGTTATTATTTAGAGTTTACAAATACAAACTTCCAAACTTCAAATTAATTTAAAATACAAAACTTTACATAGCTGAACCAAATTTAAAGAAATACTATTTAAATAAATACTATTTAAATTTACCTAACTTCAACTTACCTAGTTTTACTTAACTTTATTTACTATCACTTTCAATTTAACACTTAGATAATCTAAGTGTTAAATTGAAAGTGATAGTAAATTTAAATAGTATTTATTTAAATAGTATTTCTTTAAATTTGGTTCAGCTATGTAAAGTTTTGTATTTTAAATTAATTTGAAGATTGGATTAACCGTATTAAACTTAACACATTTTGGAAAGATTCTTATAAATTAGTTTAAAACCTTGTTTTGTTTCTCCAAGTCCTACCACCCATCCAGGCTATATAGATTTAACCACACTAGCTGGCTAGGAGTAATGAATCTAGAGTTTATAAGAATTGTAGCAACATTTGTGTGGAGAAGAGTGTAAAACCATTTAGAGAAAGCCACTTTCAATGCACCAGCTGGGATTCAATTCTCAACTTCTACATCACCAGCAAACTAGACTAAACAAGCCTGACATTTAATCCATATATCCACTGACGAGAGTTTGTACCTTGTTTAAATGGTTTAAAAGTTAAAATGACTAAAATAATCTTCAAAAACTATCTGATGTGTCATTCTAAGCCGACTACTAGTTTGAGGAATTTTAGGATTATGTTTCTAACCATATACTTTGACAGTTCATATTAAATTTCATTGAAAATGAATTAATTACCTCTTTTCATTCATTGTTTTTAATCAGTAAACCTATATTATTATTATTATTATAAGCACCGCGTCTTACTACCCGTTCGAGTTATACGCACTTACGCTAATGTGTAATGGTAGGGTGATTGTGAGATGAAATGGAGGACCTACAGTTTAACGTGGAATCCGAACCACGGTGGAGGCCTGGCATTCCTCACATTCCCAAGATGTCTTGTCAGAGGTGAAGGAAGGGTTTGGTAATCAGATAAATCTGTGCCGGGACCCAGGATTGAACCCCGGCCGCCAGCACAGAAATCTGACACTTTACCCCTAAACCGCCAGGTCACCTAACTATAAGTTAAATTACAAGATGTACATGACTTATGTTGTTTGTGGGTGATTATTTAAACAAAATATTAATGGGTTTCAGAACATAAAAAATATGCTTATTTAAAAAAGTACCAAGTGAGCTTATTATTATTATTAAAATAAAAATGTCGAGATAAAAAAATAAAACTATATTAATACTATAAATGATAAGTAGGACCTATTTGCTAGTAAGATTTTTTTAAACAGTGTCCTAGGATTTATTTTAGAATCTCAGACTCTAAAAACCGATATAAAAACCAAATCGCAGAAAATTCTTGAATTTGATAGCCCTATCGGCAAGCTCAGGGTAGCCACATAGTCCTGTAATCCAAAAATCAGAAAGAGGTAATTTTCAAAGATGTTTTTCAGTCCAGTATCACATGAAAGTTCAAAGAACTGTTATTTTTTCCCATTTGTCAACACTTCTGGCAAAACCTCTCTATCAGAAAATGAATCCCCGATCAAGTCGAGAGAGTAAATATTTTCCAAGAAATAGGCAGTACAAGTCTTGAACCAAGTTTTGGCAAATAATGTTTAAAAATCTTGCCCCCACCTCTCCTCTAACAACCATGTATACCACTGGACAGCAGCTCATGTACCACTGGTTGAAAACCTCTGACCTAGACGATACCAAACCAGAGTTTGATAACACTTTCCTTGACCAATAGTGCTATTTTTTGATGAGATGTGCACTTAAGGACTATATCACGCTAGGATGCCATGGCAGCTCTGCTGACAGCACTGTTGGCGTTTGTAGGGTCTGCCACCCTGGCTTCACTGTGTATTATTATGGCAGTGTCTCGTCAACCAGATGGGCAGCGATGCCAGGTGTTGGATGTAACATTGGTTTATTTGTTTTGTAACCAACAACGCTGCCAGCAGTGTTGCCGTGCTATCCTAGTGTTATTTGGCCTTAAGAAAAAGTTATCTTTTTAGCTAGGTTTCAACACAACAGGAGACATTGTAGTTATATTCTACGGCTATTTTCTCAGAATTTGATATGCATCCGTTTTTATAGTCAATCATGGTTTTATATTTATATGAATGGTCCATAACCACAGCTTACCCATTTAGAGTGCACTACATAAATCTCTTGGCGGCCATTTTTAACTGATAAATTAATGTCGCACCAAAACTTATAATAAATGACAAACTCAGACAACCACCTATCTAAAATTAATTGAATCACATAAAATAGAGTTTAGGCTCAACCACGCCACGTTGCCAAATATTGTCTTTGCTAGCACAAAGCAACATGCTGCCTGGCAGTCTCCTTTGTAGCAATTATTGTTAAGGCCCGGCAAGAAGATCCCAGAAGGCAGGCTTAGAGCGGACTCCCTGGGGACAAAACCTCCGTGAGTATAGGATCGGCTCTTAATTCAACCCCGGTGTTGACAAAGTGAATACCTTGAGTTCATCTACAGTAGCCCCACGGCTTCTTCGGTGCTGACTTCTGACAGTCAACATTTAGGTATATATCTAAATTTTGACTGTCAGAAGTGACAGCTGCTAAACACATGTTTTTGCAGATACATATGGTTCGGCGTAGGGATACATAATTTGGTCTGGTAACATGTAAAAGCTGTCAGCTGTGAGCTGTCACTCAGCACCAAAGAAGTCATGGGGCTAATGTAGAGGCAACCAAACCAATTTATTTTTTCAAGCTAGTCTCAAAACTTATCCTGGCCATCCCACATTTAATTGCACTGTTGTTCTAGATATGAGAAAGCAAGAATTGAGTGAAAATGTACCCAAATATGTGCAGAGAGAGAACTGGAAACCCCTTAGTAAGACTCTTAACGTGATTCAAGCCCCAATCTTCCAGTTGCCAGGAAACTAGACTAAGTGAGCTTGATGTTTACTCTGTGTGATCAATGATGCAGGTAACAAGTATGTTAAGCTTATGATTACAGTAGAGCGTCGGAAATCCGGACGTCAAAAATCTGGAGCGTCGAAAATCCGGATCGGTGGTGAGAGCAGGTAGGGGAGGCTCTCCTTGGTCACGTGCTCGGCTCAGTTCTGTGCTATCATTTACAAACTTTACAGCAGTGGTATAGTTGCCTTGTGACGTTTTAGTGTGCGAGTTAAAACGGAACATATTCTTACTTTGTTAATCATGTCATCATTATCAAATGAAAGGAAACATAAATTTTTATATATAGAGGATAAGTTAGAAATTCTACGAAGACTGTCTAAAGGGGAAAGTGGTGCAGCTCTCGCTAAAATATATGGTGTGGGGACTTGAACCATTAGTGACATTAAAGCAAAGAAAGACAGTTTGCAACGTTTTGATTCAAAACTAGATTCTGAAGAAGGTTCACAGAAAAAAACCACACGTATTCATATGTATACAGTTATTGAAAGCATATTTGAAAATCCGGACAATTCAGTAATCTGGATGGGTCCCGGTCACCGATCGATCCGGATTAACGACGCTCCACTGTACTTTCAAAGTCAGGGTTCACTATTGTCTATACTACAAAATTAAACTAGTAAATTATCTATAAAAATAAAGTTATTAATATTTTTTTTATTTGTGACTCAATTTTGTTGAAAGAATAAGGCATCCCTATGTAAATAGCTTTCAAAATAGCCAGTGCAATGTATTTCAGTGTTTTAGGAGGTTCTTGGAGTGGGTCATTTTATTATATTTATTCATTTGAAAATCAATTTGACCCATCATCAATTTGTAAAACACACATGAGTCCCCTTAATTAGGTTAGTTTGTGAAAATACCATTTTTTAGGTTAAGAACACTTAGCAAAAAGCAGTTTTAAAATCAATGTAATTATTAATTTAAGTCTGAATATTTAAACAAGTTTTATTCTCAAGTGTGTTTATTGAGTTTCTCTAGTAATTTAATTATCATTAATTATTATGATTATTAGCACCGCGTCTTACTACCCGTTCGGGTTATACGCACTTACGCTAATGTGTAATGGTAGGGTGATTGTGAGATGAAATGAAGGACCTACAGTTTAACGTGGAATCCGAACCACAGTGGAGACCTGGCATTCCCCACATTCACAAGATGTCTTGTCAGAGGTGAAGGAAGGGTTTGGTAATCAGATAAATCTTTGCCGGGAATTATCATTAATTAAATTGATAATGGTGACCTGGTGGTCTAGGGGTAAGGTGTCAGAGTTTTGTGCTGGCGGCCGAGATTCAATTCTCGGTCCCGGCACAAATTTATCTGATTACCAAACCCTTCCTTCACCTCTGACAAGTCATCTTGTGAATGTGGGGAATGCCAGGCCTCCACCGTGGTTCGGATCCCACGTTAAACTGTAGGTCCTCCATTTCATCTCACAATCACCCTACCATTACACATTAGCGTAAGTGCTTATAACCCGAACGGGTAGTAAGACGTGGTGCTAATAATAATAATAATAATTCATTTTTAAGTATTTTCATTGAGTTTCTCTAGTAAATTAAATTATCATTAATTAAACTGATAATATTGATTCATTTTTGCAACAAAAAACTTTTTCCAAATAGTAAATCACAACATAGTTAAACAAAAAGCAATTCAAAGTTTCAAGATTGGTAACAGTTGAAAGTTCATAATTGCAACACCCTTAAGGTGAGGTATTCGTGTGTGGCAATAGCTCCCAGTCAAGGAGATATATTTGGCACACACAAGTCACAACATTCTTGTGCTAAGTTTTAATGCATAAGATATGATTAGCACTATCTACGTCAATGTCAGCTTGCTTGTACTCTTCACAGATAAGAAAACCCGAAGTGAATATACAAATAAGGAAACAAAAACTTGTGAAACTCTTTAAAAAGAGATAAGCTTAGATAAGATAAACAAATAGTTTGGCATGTGTGAACAATTGAGCCTTCTAAAATAATATGTATTCCATATTATGTATAATTGTAAATACCAGTTATATCCAGAACCCTAATATTGTTTCGATACAAATAGGATAAATTAATATTTTTGAATGTTTTGACACTTATTTATCCAAAGCTAGAGCAGACATGTGAAAAAGATTGTGCCGTGAGGAATGATTGACCCAAGTTTGGTTCAATTCCAACTACATAAGCTCCAGATTTATGGTGTTGTATCACTCATAAAGGAATGAAAACTTAGTCTATGTAGTGTTCTGATTATCAAGCGCCAAATATAAAATACCAATGTTTACAACAACAAAAAGCTTGGCATCCTTGGCTCAAGTAATATATACTAAAGTAGCATTAAGGGAGTAAAGAAATATTAATAGTGTTTTTTTGCAATATATTGATAACATTTTAATACTTTATGAGTACTATTGGTCGGTATTTATATATTATCTATCAAAAGTGACAAGATGCATATTACAAGTCAATGATTTCATTAAAAAAAAACTTTTCTTTCCAAAGTTCTGATAACTTTTTTAGTAGGATTTCCACTAAAGAATTATATCTTTTATGTCAAATAAAAAAATTCCAAAATGGTTTGTCATTGATTTTCTAACAAATGTCAAGAGTTTCATTCTCTTTTTTAGGCACTTAGCACACTAGAGGATTACTAAAACCTGGAACACCACTTTAGGAGCTTGGAATCACACAATCTTCCTTCACACATTGTGAAGAATATGATTATATTAAATACATACAACAATGGTAATAATGGATAAATTTTGACCATGTTGCCAAAATAATTTAGTGCTATTTCAAAGGATAGAATATTTTTCAGGCATGATACTAAATAGTGGTTTTCAATTAATATTTCATAACTTGGTGATTTCTAACTTTTTTTTTATGAACAGTGTCGTTACTGGGAAGTAGTTGTAAATTTAAACTGATTTTGATCAAAGTTGGCATGGAAAAAATACTATTCTAACCTGAACAATGAACTTGGCTCACAAAAATTCATGACCAGGAAGTTAATTTCATGATATTTACGTGGCATTCATGACCAAAATCTGATTTCATGACTGGAACTTGTCTGATATAGCACCATAAACGTAGGGAAAAGACCACGGCACATTGTGGCACTTCTAAAGTAGCCATGACACAACATTTCTTGTTTTAGCCGTTTCTCTAGTATCACAAAGCATTCTGGTCATATTCTTCGCTCAATGAGTGTTTTCTGTTATTGAGATTAACATATACACCAATTAAAAAACCTATTCACAACTGGCATATTAAGTGGGTGTACCTACATGCATAACAGTTAAATAAGTCCACAAATCTATCAACTAAGGGTACATTGTTCACACATTAAAAGTGAGACAGCAATCTAAAGAAACATATTTACAAGTTTCAAGAAGTACCTATCAGGCATATATTTTCTAGCCCCACCCCATAGTTTTCCTCTTATTAATGAGTAGAAAAATAATATACACAAATATTTATTTTACTTTGAATGGGGAGAAAAAATCATTTAATTTTGTAATAGTGTTTGTATAATTCCAAATCATATCAAGACTTGTGAGTCCATAATATAAATGTTGCCACCACCTAATTTTAAGGAAAAATGTTACATGATTGCTCATGTTACATTGTATTTCACCTTACTCTATATTTCATCTTAATCTGTAGTAATATAGAAATAATAAGCTCCCGTAACATGGGCTCAGAACCAACATATTTCCATGTGCCAGCAATCCTTATTCAAATTTATTAATGATTTTTAAATGTTAAAATACAATTACTTCAATTATGCTGAGTTATGCATTAACTTGGTATCACCTGATGTTATACGAGTAGCATGAACAAATGTGTGTGTGTGTTTCAAATTATCTGGCAATACATCTAATTTGTGAAAATAGTCATATTCAATAAAAACTACTACTCAAAATGTGTGAATTTCAACATGCTTTGAATGCATAGGTACCCAAAATTTTAAAAAATGAGATTACTTTTGTACTAGTAATGTAAATTCAATGTAAGAATTTAAAGCAGGTTTTTGTGGTAAATATTTTTTTAAATCCTATACATTTTTCATAGAGGTGGTAGTGGGTGTTATTTTTTTTATTTAATTACAGAAATATATTGTATTAAGCATAAAAAAAGTTTTTAAAAAAAGACTTGTATGTTTGAATAAAAACAGACATCCAAAAATTGAATGTCACAATGTTCAAAGAATACCATGACTAGTGTTAAGCTAGGAGACAAAAGGTACGCTTAGTTAACAAAAAAGAAATCAAGCACACTTCAGACGGCAAAAAACTTTTCGTTTTCAGTCTAATTTTAATTCTGTAGGCATGACCATGCCAAAATGACACAACCTAGACACATTCACCAAACTCGTGAGAAAGGAGACTTCGGTGATATGGTGTTTTGACAAAAATGAAAATAGCAGAAAATATGATTGTGAAGGTAGGTGTGTGTGTGTTCAATAAATTATAGCAACTATAATGGTTTGAAAATTTCAATTTTGATTACAATTGGGAATGTTAGCATATGCTTGGTGGCCATTCAAATTCTAGAGTAAAATTCCACCATAGTTTCCGGTTTTGCTGACAAAAAAACTCCAATTTTTTTAAATTGCTTTTCCTCTAATTGTGAGCCTTTAAGCAAATAATTCAGAATGATAATGTTTTGTAAAATGTGTATTGAACATGCCATAGAATTTTTAGTACTAGAGCAAGTATTATGATTTGTTATTTCAGTCAAATGTCTAGACTAGTAAAGTATTGAATGCTTACACAATTCATTACTCTATAATCTCAGTTATGTATTAAACAAATTTAAATTATTTCAAGATGGGCCTTTGTTTAAAAAAAAATCTTATCTCCTTTTAGATTTTGGTACAAGCCAGCACAGGGAGGACCCATATCTTTCCCCTAAAAAAACAGGATATAAACATGGAATTATTCTATATCCTTTTAATACTTTTATTAAAATCTGGCTCGGAAAGTCATTCCACTTGTGATGTGTACAGTGGATTGGTCCATCCCACAAAATAGGCCAACTTGGCTTCCAAAAATCTTGGTATGGATATTAAAATTTTCTAACATTTTTACTTTTTCTCTATCTTACAGGTAGAGAAAGTATGGTGATCGTCAAAAAAATCAAACTCGAGATTTTGATGAATCTTGACGTTTCATGACTCCCTGAATCCGAAAAAGTGGTTTTTGAATTTCCGTCCGTCCGTCTATCTGTCTGTACCTCCAACTAGAACCTAAACTATTTTACCGATTGAGCTAAATTTGGTATCTAGGGTTTTCATAGGGTTGCCCCGAGGGGTTTTTGGAATTGGGTACTTAACCCTAAAATTATGGGTAGTTTACTGAAGGGCAAAAAGAGAAAAAGTCGATTTTCTCAAAATTGGCTCTAACGATTTTAATTAAATTTCATTTATAAACAATAATAAATATTCCAAACAAAATGGCTACTCTCAATATTTCGGCAAAATGGCTTTAAGGGCTCCGGTCTGATGCGTAAATTAACATTATTTTATAATATCTCTGAAATTATTTTTAGATATGAAATTACTTAGCATTACAAATATGTAGGTATATTTATAATACAAATATTTTATTCGAAACATATTTTTATAAAATCAATAACTTTCAATCTATATGCAATTATATGTATTTTTTAGCTTTTTGGAAATTAAAGTTTAGATATTGCGACCGTAAAACAAATCTAACAACAACTTATCATTGCAAAATTGTAGGACTATTAGAAATAAAAAAACTTTTATTTGACATATATTTTTATAAAAGCAACAGTTTCTAGAGATATTTGCAAATATATTAATACAAATTTTTGAGGTTTAGTTGTAAAGATATACTACTTGAGTTTTAACGCAATAATTCTCCAATGCCATAGAGTAATTAAATATAAGTATCTAAAAAAAAAGTATGTTTTTTTTCTTAAACCTCTTAGGAGAAATGTTTGTACAGCAATGATCTATATACATTTTAGACTCAATAGTCAATATTTACATTTTTTATTGGTCAAAATGTATAAATGAATAATTGAATATCAATGCAATGACTTGATGTGCAACATCTAATAAAATGTTAAACTTTTAACCGGAAATTTTAATACTAAGTGTTGACCCTTGTGGACCCAATATTAATCTTTTTTATTAGTCCAAACATACAAATGAGGACATTAATTCTTTAAAAATAAAAATATAAGATTTAAAACAGAAATGTTGATGAATCTTGACGGCAAATCTTGCCTTCTTACATTATTCCGTTCAGAAATCTTACGAGTTTATAGAAAGAGAGAGAAGGTCTGTGCGGTGCATTGCATCGTATCGTATCATTTGTTTTATTTATTTTGACACTTTTAAAGTATAATAAACATACTATAAATACTTTTTTATGCTCTAAAAAAGTTTAAAATAACAGGGCAAGGCAATGAAAATACGACCACTACAATGATGCAGGTAATAGAAAGGCAAATGAAAGATCACAATAAATTAACATTTAAATACATGTCCCTTTTATTGACATTGGGATGCACCCCCCAGAATGGTCAAGAGTTACAAAAAGTAAGGGTATTCTCTAAGAGGTTTAGCATACAAAGGTTTTAAGCAGGGGTTAAAAATCTGTTTTTACATGTTTACTTTCCCCTTGAATATGTAAACAAGTATTTTTTCCCTGGTCAGATTTGCTTTCATTCAAATATTTATATTTTTTAATTATGTTTCCAGAATTATTATTATTATTAGCACCGCGTCTTACTACCCGTTCGGGTTATACACACTTACGCTAATGTGTAATGGTAGGGTGATTGTGAGATGAAATGGAGGACCTACAGTTTAACGTGGAATCCGAACCACGGTGGAGGCCTGGCATTCCCCACATTCTCAAGATGTCTTGTCAGAGGTGAAGGAAGGGTTTGGTAATCAGATAAATCTGTGCCGGGACCTAGGATTGAACCCCGGCCGCCAGGTCACAGTTTCCAGAAATAATAGGTACACATTAAAGCTCATCACATTTCTCTTTGTGTGAGAGAAAAAAATGAGAAATAGGCCTATAGTGTAACAATGTAGCATAAATAAGTGTTAAGAATTTAATTTATTAAGAAATGTATCATGTTTCTTCAATGCTATTGAATGTAAAAGGCGCCTTAATTTTATCAGTACCACCAACAGAAAAAATTCTTGGATTACAAGAAAATAAATAAAAATAAAACACTAAAATAGTTTATATTAAGAAATATGTTTACTACAGAATTCACTGTACCAACAATAATACCTTAATTAACAGTAGGTATGTTATTTATCATTCCTTCTGACTAAATATCAGTTTGATTCTTCTAAGCCATCAATATCTGCATCTGAATCAATATTAAAAGTTTTCTTCACATTTAGTCTTTGTCGTTACTATACCACGGTATTTTGTCTTCTGAGCCATCAAAAGAGTGGGTTGAAAAAGAATTGTGATTCTAAGACACCAGTAATTTTAAGGTACACAAAGTTCCTAGAAACGTTTAGATGAGGGGGGCTCCGAATCGAAGAGATACAATAATTGCCTTGCTATATAATCAGTATGCTGGTACCAGAAGGTGGGATTTGCAATCCGTGTAATCATGCGACAGGTCGTCTGGTCCATGGCAAGTGAGACGAGTTCATTCACATACGAATTGAGATGCTTAGAACTACCTTAAATTCAAGTTGGCCGTTGATTTAAAGTTCTAAGATAATGATAAAATTAATTTGATCGGAGGACAATCGCTTTGATAAGGTAATCCTTAAACAAAATGACATTATAATTTACTGATTATTGTATTTCATATTTTGAGTAAAATATAATTTTCCCGGATTTTTATTGTGATTTACCAAATTCCCGGCTTATTCCCGTTTTTTCCCGATCACTTCAAATTCCCGGCTGATTCCCGTTTTCCCGGATGGTAGACACTCTGTACCTCAAAGTTATTTTTACTCTGAAAATCGAGTCACCATTATTTTAGTTATGTAAAGAGTACCTA
Source organism: Timema shepardi (assembly GCA_902151425.1). Classification (NCBI taxonomy): domain Eukaryota; kingdom Metazoa; phylum Arthropoda; class Insecta; order Phasmatodea; family Timematidae; genus Timema; species Timema shepardi. Next base: position 216,453 of record CABFVX010000817.1, read on the forward strand.
TATATGAATTTCAATCAAAATGATTATAGCTGGTTTTGAGAAAATTGATTTTCTATATTCTCGCCTTGAGTAAACTACCTTTAATTTTCAGGTTGGATGTATAGTTTAAAGACTCCTCAGAGGAACCCTATGAAAACCGTAGATACCAAGTTTTAGCCCCATCGGTAAAATGATCTCAGCTCTAGGATGAGATACAAAACAAAAATCACTTTTTCACGTTGAGTTGGTCATGACACTTCAATATCCATCAGTCTCGGATTCAATAGTTTATACCATCACAATACTTTCTCTAGACAGTTTGTGAGAAAGTTAAAATCATATATATCACTTTTTTTGCGACTTAACAAATATCAGCCTGTGACAGTTTGACAACTACTGACCTAAAGTGGGTTTTTTTTTTGCAATAGACTGGACTTATGATAGGGAGATCAGGGTTTGATCCGGGTCAGGTACATTGAGAGTGATTCATGCTCAATGGTTTTCCTCTCTCCCTATCTCTCTTTCTCATGTGATCGCTCTCTCTACACAAATGTGAGTGCACTCCCTCTAAATTCAACCTTCTTAACACATTCACGTTTTTAATGCATAGGCATATACCCAGATGGGTAGTAAGACGTGATGCTAAAAAGAAAGTATAATAGTGTTACTTGAAACTACTTTTAAATAATGTCTAAAGGAACGTTTGTAAAGGGATGGTATAACAGTTTTGCTTGTAGCAGCTTGTATGAGATATAGCTATTTGAATATTTCACCATGAGATTGTAAAACAGTGCAATTTAAGCTGCTTGTGAGTCGTTGCTAAAATTACATTTTGTCATGAGATGACAGTGTTGTTATTATTATTATTATTTAGCACCGCGTCTTACTACCCGTTCGGGTTATACGCTTTAAGTACTAATTACGCTAATGGATTAGGAATTGTTAAGGTTGAATTAATGGAAGTGAACCTGCATTTGCGTGGAGGGAGAGTGGAAAACCATTTAGGAAAAAAAAACTTAGTTCACCCGACCGAGATTCGAACCTCGATCTCCCCGTCCTTGGCAGTCGAGCTCAACACGAGAAGCGCGTTAGTCAACTACGCCACCGAGGCGGGTATGGCAGTGTTAAATGTTGATGATGACTGGGGATATTCCTCTTTACTTTTGATTAAAATAAAAATAAATTCTCATATTTTAATGTATTCATTTAATATTATTCATAATGGTCATAACTTTTTCATTTCTTATTTTACAATATTTACCTTAAATCTCTGCTGCATTTTATGAATAATATTTGTTGATTTACAAACTATTACTTCTTTAATTGGTATACATAACATAAGGATAATTATTTACATAATGCTAAGGAGAATATTGAATTGAAATTTAGGGTGTTTTAAGATAAACGCAACAAAAATGTGACCTGCTTGGTGGCCGAATGGTCTAAGGCAGGGGTCTCCAAACTATAGCCTGTGGGCCACAAGATTATATCCGGCCTGCCCCAAGATTGTATCAAAAAATAAATTAATCTGTTTCTCTTTATTATCTCTTAACCACGCAGTATATTTTACACACCCAGTTCTCGTCTGCATGTCTGCTTCCCCCCATGGCACCAAGCCGGTGGTATCAGAATTGCAAGCCCTCATTTTCAGTCGTATACACCATATGATTAAAACCCTTAAACCACAATATAAGAGACAGCTGGCGTCACTCCCTATACCAACAAGAGAATGACTTGGGACAATTTTAAGGTAGTTCCAAGTCTTATGGCAAGGGATAATGAAAGAAAAGTCATGAAAGATAATGCATAATTTTTCAAATAGTTTTTTTATTATTATTATTAGCACCGCGTCTTACTACCCATTCAGGTTATACGCACTTACACTAATGTGTAATGGTAGGGTGATTGCGAGATGAGATGGAGGACCTACAGTTTAACGTGGAATCCGAACCACGGTGGAGACCTGGCATTCCTCACATTCACAAGATGTCTTGTTCAAATAGTTAATTATATTAACTACTTATTTTAACATAAATGATTACAAATAAATGGAGTCATTTCTCACAGAGAAGAATCAACCTCAATCACTTTTTATCAAACACTGAACGGCTTTGGAAAGTGGCATTTTTTTGCAGACAATCGGCCATATGAATCAATTAAATTTGAAGTTGCAAATTGAAACAATTAATATCTATTCGCCCATGTCAAGGCATTAAATGCAAAAATTACGGTCCTTGAAGAACAGGCAAACGTCCATAGCTTGTCTCATTTCTGGTGTTCTGAAAAATTTCATGAAGAATGTGAAGTAGAATTTCCTTCTTCGTTCGCATTAAAATTAACTTCTGACTTTGATGGAAAAACAAATGAAATAAGGCTGTTTTAAAATCGATTTGTATGCAATGTTGAAACACTACCAAGTCAGTTTCAAATGGAAACTATTGATCTTGACTCAGTTGACATGCAGAAACAAGTATAAAGGAGTATATTTTGTCCAATTTTATAAATCTTTGCAACCCGAGTAGTTTCCGAATTTGAGGCTATTTGCTTGTGGAGTTGTGTCAGTTCCTGGTTAAACAAACTGTGTAAGCAAAAATTAACCAAGGATGAAGTATGTCAAGGCCAACTATCGAGCAAGTTTATCTGATAAGCATTTGAAATCTATTCTAATAATGTCTTCCATTGATTATTATTTAGTACCACGTTTTACTACCTGTTCGGGCTATACGCTATAAGTACTAATTACTCTAATAGATTAGGAGTTGGGAAGGTTGAATTAGAGGAAGTGAACCCGCATTTGCGTGGAAGGAGAGTGATATTAAAATAAAATTACTGTTTTAAGCCTAAATTGTAGATACATATAAGTATATTATTAGGTTCCTTTCCAAACAAGCTTAACCGAAAGTTCATTACAGTACATTACTTGGCTAACTTCATCTAGCCTTGCTAATGTTCCATTCTCTGATAAATTAGAATCTCTATTATTATTATTATTATTATTATTATTATTATTATATTAAGACCGCGTCTTACTACCCGTTCGTGCTATTCACACTTACGCTAATGTGTAATGGTAGGGTGATTGTGAGATGAAATGGAGGACCTACAGCTTAACATGGAATCCGAACCACAGTGGAGACCTAGCATTCCCAGAGTCTCAATTAAAATTCACAAATAAACTATTTGCCCTTGTTGTTTATGATGACATCATAAAGTAAGGGGTCATGGGTCAAATCTAATTGTCTCTGGATCAAACACCATGTTGGTATAGGCAGTCGTGTTTCATGGATTTCCACATCGGGGCGGCTGCATTTGCGTGGGGGGAGTTAAAAAATTTAAGCCTTAAAAGGGCCCTTTAAGGTCATCCTGAGCTTCTGAAAATGAGATATAAAGAAATCTCCCTCCCCCCACGACAAAATACAGCCGTAAAAACTGTACATTTTGAAAAACACAATATTGTGTTAGCATACTTCATAGCAGTCACTGCCGACCGGATGTGTCCTTCAGCTTCACTGAAATGTGTCCGGAAAGAGGATTCACTATCTATATTACACTCAGTGTGCAAATGCTGTGACTTATTTTAAATTATTGCATGAAAATAAATTATTAAATTCGGTGTATACAATCAATAGCTGTCATAAAACAAATGCTGTAGTTAAATCACAATATCATTTTAAGATTTAACTGGGTTATTTTACATCAAATTAATTTCAGTCTTTGTGAAGTTCAAACTTGTCTAAATCTTGTTTATTGAAGTCTGCCATGTTGTAAATCAAAATTTTATCTGCACTTAGCATACCTAGAGCTGTAAGATGTTTCTCTCACATTGTACTTCTCAGATTGGTCTCGATTCTTTTAACGGTGGAAAAACATCTCTCTGGGTCTGATGTAGTCATCGATGTTATTAAAATAATTATCAGTAGACTAAATATTTCCATAAAGGAATCTTCAAGACCACACTTTGACAATAAATGGTATATTTTACGAGCACCAGAAACATCGTGAAACTCGTGTCTGGTGTAAATTATAGATAATTCTGTTTGCAGCCGTCCCTTATTGAGAAACTCATGAGCTACCATAGTTTTGAATAGCTCTGAAGGAAATGATAGACTGAATAATAATATGTAATATTTAACACCGCGTCTTACTGCCCGTTCGGGTTATACGCTTTAAGTACTAATTACACTAATGGATTAGGAATTGGGAAGGTTGAATTAGCGGAAGTGAGCCCACATTAGCGTGGAGGGAGAGTGGAAAACCATTCAGGAACCCCCCC
>CABFVX010000818.1:5769-23331 GCA_902151425.1 Timema shepardi
AGACTCTGCCTTAAACTATGAGTGAAGAATGACCATGGGCACGGGACGAATCCTGGATAGCTCAGTGGTAAGAGCAGTGGCGTACTAAGCCGAAGGTCCCGGGTTCGATTCCCGTGTCCAGGTGTCATTTTTCAATTTTCAGAATATAAATTAATATCGCCTAAGATCCGCTTTGGTGGCCACATGTTATGAGGTGCTAGTCTAACAATAGATGAGACTGCCGATTACGGAGAAATCAAGGTTCTAATCTCGGTCGGGTGTTCTGAGGAGGGTTTTTCCAAAATGGTTTTCCACTCTCCCTCCAAGCGAGTACGGGTACACTTCCTCTAAGTATAACATTCCAAATACCTAAAATCATTAGCATAATTAGTACATAAGCGTAAAACCTGGTCGTGTAGAAAGATATATATATATATATATATATATCTTTCATATGCATATATATATGCATATATTGATTAAGCCATTCTCTTTGACAATTTAATAAATTTTCCTTTCAAGTATTTTAAAATATTTACGGTTTATTTTGAGTTATTCCTTATATTTCATAATATTCAACACGCTTTGATTTGTAAATACTGATAATTAACATAAATAATAGTTGGCACGGTGTACTTAATTCAACTGATCCTTAAATGGCACATATTTTGAAAAAATGTTGCCATTCCCGCCATAGATTAAGTACTTTTTTCTATGTTTATGTTTGTATTTTCTAAAACCTTACTATCAATGTAAGATATGTTGTCTCTACTTTGCTCAGTATATAATTTCTTGAACATATTTTGATTTCTATAAATACTAATAAAGTGCGTGCGTCAGTAAAAAAATACATTATATACACTTTTTATTTCAGAATATTCTACCAATGTAATGCTATTTTTACCTTTCCCAAAATAATTGAAGAGGAAATGAATAAAAACTACTAATATAATTTTAAAACTAGCTTATTAGTGTTTGTCGATTTTATTTTAAATGTTTCTAAGTTAAAGCTCACTGAGCTATGCTATGAATATGAAATAATTATGTTTTTAGCACAATATCTTACTACCCGTTCAGTTTACACGTTTATTTACTAATTACGCTAGTGATTTTAGGGATAAGGGAAGTTATATTTAGAGGACGTATACAAGCATTGGCGTGGAGGGAGAGTGGAAAACTATTTTGTAAAAAAAACTTCAGTACACTGACCTATATTCGAACCTCGATCTCCCGGATATCGGCCTCCACTCTACTGCGAGAGTTGCGCGTTAGTAAAATTCAACTGATTTGATTGGTTATGATCCAGGGAAGATTTAATAACATTTAACGAAACACTGGTATCTAGACAATCAAAGATGGTATTATTTAGAAACAGCTTTTCCGGAATCTTAGACAAATAAAGAATCATATTTCTAGAAAAATTATAGAGTTCATTTTTCCCTTTGAACTTTTTCTCAAACCCTCTGAGAGAGAAGTATTGTGACTGTTTAAAAAAATCTAACTCGAGGTTTTAATAAATGTCGACGTTTCATGAACCCCTGTAACTGAAAAGGTGGTTTTAACGCTGCCATTTGTCTGTGTGTCTGTCTGTCTGTGTGTGTGTGTCTGTCTGTGTGTCGATCTGTGTCTATGTGTCAGTATCTCGGCCTGGAATCTAAATAATTTTACTGATTGGGATAAGACTTAATATCTGGGATTTCCATAAGGTCCCCCAGAGTTTTTTTGTATTAGATACCTAACCCTAAAATTAAGGGTGGTTTAGTGAAGAGGAAAAAAAGATAAAATCTATTTTCTAAAAATCCACGCAAATGATTTTGTTCAAATTTGTATTTAGGCACTGTTTATCATTATAAATAAAATTACAATTCTCATTTTCACATTAAAATGACTTTAAGGGTATTTTACATACGCAAAACTTTCTACCTGTGATCACATCTACGTAAATATTTGAAATACAAAATATTTTTTCTTTTTAAAGTTGTAGTATTATAAAAAATACAAATATTTTATTTGTGATTTGTTTTTATAAAACCAACGGTTTCTGAGCTGTAAGCAAATAGATATATTTTTTTATGTGTAGGTCTTTAAAAATAAGAAATTGATTGATATGTTCTTTGCTCAATTTTTCTGTAACAGTGTGTATTATTTCATTCATGTGTTCTGGTAGAATGTAATTATTTTTAGTTTTCATATTGTTTCTGCACAAATGTGAACATGTGACCATCAGTACAGTCTAATGCGATAGTGGCGTCTTAGATCATGCGACCACCGAGGCAGGTTTTGTGTTTGTTTATTTAGACAAAGTATCCTTAGTATCATCATTTTTTAGTTAACATGCTTTTGTATTTATATGACAATTAATTAGATTAAATATTTTTAAATTTTAAATATAATGACGATAAATAGCTGAACCATTTATTAATTAGAGAAATGGAGTCCAAGATGGGGCACGCGACCTGTTTTATTCTGCCCCATAGTTCTCAACAGGTTTTTAAATAAATAATATGAGAAAGTGTTACTTCCATCTTCAAAATATAAAAACTTTTGGCATAAAAACCAGCTTAGTCATTTCTACGACTATATATATAAAATTTAAATTTGTAAAATTAAACTATATTCATATTCATCATGAAATACTACTCCCAGATACCCATTTTCCAAGTATTTCAAATTTTCTAAATTTTCTCCTAAGTAAACTACCTTTAAATTAATTTATTCTATAAAAAAATCAACATACATAAATATTTATCGTGTAAAATAGTCTCCAAATAGCAATTTTGAACAAAATCTTAAGTGATTTTTTTTAAAATCAATAATTTTATAAATAAATAATCAATAATGATATATATATAATCAATAATTATATATATATATATATATATACACACACACACTTTGATAAGCCCATTTCTGGAAAGGTAATTTACAAGAAAAATGCTGAAACGATTTTTAGAGACAAACACTGATTTAAAAGTTTAGGGGTTCCGGATGTCGGTAAAAATAGTAGTTTCCATTGAAACCCCAATTTCCTCGTGGCAGTGGTTCATCTGTAAGACCATTCTTTGTTTACATCACCATGGAAACCATCATTTGTGTATGATTTATATCGGCAAATAAAATATTTCTCTTTGGTTAAAAATAATAGTGACAACTCGATCTTTATTTGAGTGATTTGGGGTGGTAAATATAACAACTGTGGCAAAAATGTGTGTAGTAACCCTCATTTATGTGAAGGAAGAGGTAAAAATCATTCATGGAAATTCGCCCTAAATCTACCCTGTCAAAGTCTGATTTCCCCATCACAGGCCAACAAGTTAAATGAGCCTAACATTTAGTCCTCGTGTCCACCGTGGTGGGTAAATTCCTTCTGCTACCAAAATTGTATCATTTTAAATAAATTCATGAATAGTGTTTGCGTTGTTATAATCTGTGGATGTCTTTGTTGACTTTGGGGACTGGCGTGGCTGTCTTTCAGTGTGCGCGATACTATTTTCCATTAGCGCCTTTGTAGTGAGGCGTGGAGGGAGGGGGGGTACTAAGACGCCAATAAAGCTGAATCACAGCTTCTATCAATGAGTGGAAGGTTCCAAGGATGATACAACAAACATGTACTCATCTTGTAAAAGATTCACGCCAGAATCACTTTCAACTTCACATTCACTTAAAATGCACTTCCTACGTGAAGGGAAATATCCTCACACTGCTGTATTCGTATTTCTGATGGTAATGTCAGTTCTGAAGCTTCCAAACCACTAAAACAATCCTCAGCTATCTTAGAATGTTCGGTTGTGACCCTCATACTGCTGTATTTCTTATGGTAGTGTCAGTTCTGAGGCTTCCAAACCACTAAAACAATCCTCAACTATCTCAGAATGTTCTGTTGTGAACCCTCACACTGCTGTATTTCTTATGGTAATGTCAGTTCTGAATCTTCCAAACCACTAAAACAATACTCAACTATTTCAGAATGTTCTGTTGTGACCCTCACACTGCTGTATTTCCTATGGTAATGTCAGTTCTGAAGCTTCCAAACCACTAAAACAATCCTCAACTATCTCAGAATGCCCAACATTTTAAAATGAATATCTATTTTGAACTTCTTTTCGCCATCTTTGATTCTTTATTCTTAACTAAGTTCATCAAAGTGATGTTTTACACGACGGAGTCTCTTCTTTAGAAACATAGAGCTTAGCTCCTCACCAATGTTGTTTAGGTAAGTTGCTCAAGATTTCGGAAATAAAGAGATGGATCCCGTTCTCAATGGGATCAAATTAGATTGTTCTTTTCATATCTCTCTTATTTCATCTAAAAACTAACGCCCCTACAAACGCTCCTAACGTTGCATCCCCAAACCCCCTCCCCCCCTCACCTAAGTCAGCGTCCGGCACTGATCAGCACACCCGGTTGGGAGTCTAGCAGCCAGCTCGTCATCGGAAAACCACATCAGGCGAGACTGGCGTCATTTCCCACGTGTCCACCGGTGTGAGTCTTATGGAAGAGAAAATAAAATGTCAAATTGGTTATAGTTCCAATGCTCTTGAACTAGCTACGGTGGCCGCGTGCTCTAACGCACTACTCTCGTGTTGGACCAGACTTCCGATGATGGGAATATCGAGGTTCGAATTTCGGTCGGATGTATTGAGGTTTTTTTCCAAATGGTTTTCACTCTCCCTTCACACAAATGCGGGCACACGTCCTATAAATATGGCCTTCCCAATCCCTAAAATTATTAGCGTAATTAGTACATAAGAGTACACAGCCCCGAACGGGTAGTAAGGTATTAAGGTGGTAAGATAAAATGCTCTCTAAAAATAACAATAAAGAAAGTTAAGGTGACTGTAGCCTTCACATGCGCCTTAAAACATGATTTTGTTTCGGGCGTTGTTAGAATGAATCACAAATATTGTATAAAATGGTACAAATTAAAATAAACAATGCTCCAAAATATGTAATTTAAAAGGGGGGTATTGTATTAGAAAGTACTCATGATTCATTTTATCTAAGAGCCCAGTGCACATTAGATATAATCGATCTAGATTCATCCTTCAATACCTTCAAAAAGGTATCAATAGGATTCAAGGTCATTAGAGTAGATGGACCATGTTATTAAACATCTGTAGTACAGTTAATATTATTACAAAAAGAAGACCTTCATCCTACAAAGAGCTCAGGTTTGTGCAGTGGAGTGCTAAGCCAAGGGTCCTGTGTTCGATTCCTTTGTCACGGTGGCGTTTATCAAAATGTATTGGTTATAAGATAGGGCCATAGTGTAATACGTCAAGGTAAGACTGCTCTCTCTCAGGGTGAACGAAATATACATAGTACAGTAGTTTTTTTTATCACCGTCTTACTGCCTGTTCAGGTTTTACAAATATATAATAATTACTTTAATGGGGTAGCGATGAGGAAGGAATCATTTTAGAGGTAATATACCAGCATTTGCGTGGAAGTAAAGTGGGGAACCATTTAAGACAACCTCCCCAACCCTCAATAGACCCGATCAGGATTCGAACCCCAATTTCCCAGTCATCAGCAGGCCAGTATAACACAAGAGTGACGCCTTAGACCCTTTATCCATTGAAGCTGATTGCACAGTATTTAGACTAAAAAAAAGAGATGGATGCATGAACATAGAAGTATATATTTTATAAAGATAAGTAAGTAGATGTATAGATAAATTGATAAAAATAATTTAAAATGAAATCAATAGTCATAGGAAAGAAAATCATACAATTATACATAAATGAAAATAGAAAAGAGAATAGTAGATCTTGCGTTCACATATTTACAAGTGAAAGGTATATATATATTCCTAATTGGTCAAGATTTAAAAAATAAATAAGGCTAAATAATGCCTGTAAATAATAACAACGTGGTAGGTCTACTTTTGTCAGTCAATACACCTCTGATATCGGCTGGCTCTACAAACAAAACGAAGATTATTACAAACTTTAGTTCCACGAGTTTGGAGACTAAAAATGACAGTTTATATTTCTGAGCCATTCGTTTGAGTTTTAATTCTCCAGAGATAACTCTCACAAACTCCCTGCCCAAATAAACAAGGCGTGAGAGTAGTACTGCCAACCTGCATTACCGAAATCCCACCAGAAGTGATCGGACTAACATTCTAGTTTACCGCTGGAGTTTTCAACTAAGTAAGTCCCGAGTTTCTAATGTGCCGCTATTATTATTATTATTATTATTATTATTATTATTATTAAGATTATTATTATTATTATTAACAGGACCGCTAATATCTCTAGGCAAAGAAGATACAAGTTTAATTCTTCTTTAAATTGTAACCAATCCATACTCAAAATCTTTGACATAAGATATTTAGAGTAAAAAAATTGCGCTGTCTTTTAAAAGAAAAATACTAAAGAAGGCTATGATTAATATTAGACACAAAAATGTTAGCCGTCTATATACTAAGACTGTTTAATTGGTAATTAAGAAAATATTTGCTTGATTCATCTATTTTAAAGGGTAGCGCAAGACACAAAATTCTACAGTAGCCCCGCTTTGAACATCTTTGAACATTCTTGAACATCTTGCTTTTTACCATAGAAAACTCAATGTGTTTGGAATTTTAAAAAATCAACTAAGCCTATCCTAACTTTCTAAGTCTATGAACATTAGATTACAATAACATTTTGGATGGATTAATAAATTTAGAGACAAGTTATTTACTTACAAAGTTGTCCTAATTGTTTGTATTCTAATAGTGACAATTTAATTAATCAATCAACCTATCAAAATATGTTAATGGTTGACGCTTTTTTGTGTGTTATGTAATTAATAACTCCAGAAAGGATTTTTTTTGTAAAAATATATTTTTTCAAAAGAGAATAAATGTTCTCTACCCAATAATTATTGTTGCTAAATTTATATTTTAAATATTTAAATCTATTCAGAGAAACATTTTAACCCACTAATACAAAACTAAACTACAATTTTATCTGATAAGGACACAACATCCTTTAAAATCCAAAAATCAATATGAACAATCACTCTTGAGTATTTTTACGGAAATAGTACGCAAAGAGAGCAGGATACTTATTTTTTTTCTGGGTCAAATTATGGAAAATCTAATATTATATACCATCGATACACACAAAATCTATAGCAAAATTAATATTGTAAAATAATTTCATGCAATTTAAAAAAAAATCTCATTTAATCACAAAATAACGTTAATATTAATAATGTAAATATTTAAAACAATGTCACATTATGGTACCAAACGTATTTTAAGGCCAAATAGTTAACATTTTTACTATTTTAAATTATTCCAACCTAAAAAACCTAACCTTTCAGACGTCAACAACATATTTTTAAAAATTAAATTCCGATATCCTTAAACATCTTGCATTAAAATACAGTCTTTTAATATTTTTAATCATTTGAAATTATTTTAAAATATTAATTTTGTCATCATTAGAAATTTGCTTTGTTGCTGTTGTTGTTGTTGTGTATGGACGGAAAAAAAATAATTTATCATATTATGACAGAAAAAAATAAAGAATCCCGCTTTCTTTGCACATTATTGAATTCCTAACCCCACCCCCTTCCCATTACATTAAAACTAAAGTATAATTGATTGTTTTTTTTTAAATATATACATATAAACCTTATAAGCTCACAGATCCACTCTGAAATACCTACCACATATTTAAGAATAGACTATATATATAATATATTTTTAAAAACAAGAAGCTAGAAACCCGTAAGCTACCTGCCCCTTTGAAAAAAATAAGAGATTTTTTAAAAATAAAAACAAAATTTACAACTCCCGTAATCCAACAATCCCCCTCTAAATAAAAAAAAAGCTCAAAAATGTTTTGTTCTAAAGCAGCAGAAAGCTGTGATCCCCTCTCGCTCTAGCGCACAACAGCACACCGCCAGTGCATGTGTGTGTGTGTGTGGTGTGTGTGTGTGTGAGTGTTCGAGATGACTCACCACGCTGATGCTCTTGCTCATGATCTTCTTACGTAACGCTCTACTCACTGAGGCACCAGCTCTTTTTAACAACACCCACGTCGCGTCCGGCCTCCACGTCGAGTGGAAAGGTAGCTCGGACGCCGCCTCTACCATTCACGCGGCCGACTATCCCTCTCTGGCGGGAAATGCACCAAACATTTTATCGATTGATAGGTGACGTTATGGAAGAGAAACAGAGACACCAAACTATATTAATGGAGAGTGAAAGGGGAAGAGGTGGGGGGAGTCTCCGTGGGGGGAATCAAAATTGAAGGGAAGGGAATGAAACATTTTTATTGGTGGGGAAAACTTCTCAATAGAGGGAGAGAACTAAGAGAAAAGGAGGATCAATGGACGGAAGGGGGGTTGGGAGGGATTATGAACACTGAGATGCAATGTTAAGTCCAGCTGTTGTGCTGGATTGGAATGAGTAAACTGATAACATGAGGCACTCACATTGGGTGGGAGTGGTGAGTGATCTAGGATTGTACACAGGTTGGGAATTATGAGTGATCTAGGATTTAACACAGGGTGGGAATTATGAGTGATCTAGGATAGAACACAAGGTGGGAATTATGAGTGATCTAGGATAGAACACAAGGTGAGAATAATGGGTGGTCTAAGATAGAACACAAGGTGAGAATAATGGGTGGTCTAAGATAGAACACAAGGTGAAGAATAATGGGTGGTCTAGGATAGAACACAAGTTGGGAATTATGAGTGATCTAGGATAGAACACAAGTTGGGAATTATGAGTGATCTAGGATTGATATATGAATAATTAATTAAAAAATATATTTTAAAACTAAAAAAACTATTTCAGTGCTAAAGCAATTTCCCTCTAGTCAAGGTAGAGTTCCGAAAACCGCACTTAGATGCGTTTTTTCAAATAACGAATATCTGTTATATTTGAACAGGACTTTTATATTTGTTCCAAATGTTTGTCAGCAAAATCCACCATGCCTTTGAGATGTATACCGGAACTGTTGAGATCACTTCATTTAGATAAAGGGTTGAGACGCTCCAATCCCATTAGGATTTAATAAATTCAAGATCCGCTAAACATTATCTCAAATACAATAATTGTAAAGATCTTGACATCAAATAACAGATTTAATCAATTGATTATGAGGGCGAGAGTGTGTATGAGGTGATAGTGAGTGAGGGTGACAGTGAGTATGAGGGTGATAGTAAGTATGAGGGTGATAGTGAGTATGAGAGTGATAGTGAGTATGAGGGAGATAGTGAGTATGAGGGTGATAGTGAGTATGAGGGTGATAGTGAGTATGAGGGTGATAGTGAGTATGAGGGAGATAGTGAGTATGAGGGTGATAGTAAGTATGAGGGAGATAGTGAGTATGAGGGAGATAATGAGTATGAGGGAGATAGTGAGTATGAGGGTGATAGTAAGTATGAGGGAGATAGTGAGTATGAGGGAGATAATGAGTATGAGGGAGATAGTGAGTATGAGACTGTGGAACCAATTGAAACTCTTAAACCTAACTTAACCTAATCAATCACACCCTGGTGACCGTTAGGGTACTTCCCCTTTCGGTAAAGAATACTCAAGATACCAGCCGGAAATAGAACCCGGAACCCCTGAGCGCAAAGCAAGGTGCACTGACCACTACACCACGGGAATGTTTTTTGATCAAACGAAATATAGACATGTTAGCTGGGAGAATAACAAAATCACAAAAAGAAAACATTTTATTAATATAATTATTTACTAAAAAGTATTTTCTTGTTTATGTATTATGTAATATACATGACAAACACAATATCATTTGTCACTGGCACCAAGACTTATACAACTTTTTAAAATTAAACTTTAAATATTTTCACTTTAAATAAGATTTTACATTTGTAAAGATGTGAGAATTCAAATTTGGTTTTGAGGTTCGAGGATCGAAAGAAAATTTAAGATTCGAATTGAGAAATTATAGGATTTGAATTCTCTCTAGTAAAAGATTAAACTAAACGTATCTACTGAACAATATTTTATTTATTTTATACAAAAAGGTTTTTTGTGATTTAAAAAATGCAAAATTACTAGCTCTAGCTAGCGTATCTTCCAATACATTCAAGAATATGGTACATGGTTTTTAAGCACAGCACACGCTGAGTAAAAAAACTTACTTTCACCATCACGCCAGAGCCGGCACTGCGAGAGCAAAAGTGCTCTCTCTACCTGACAGTCCCGACTTCCTCCCCATTCCCCTCCTATGTGCGCATGCGCACAACGGTCAAACACCACGTCACTGGCACTGTTAAGCGCACAGTTCCATACAAAGATTTTTGTATCATTTTCATAAACTGGGGGATGGCTACTGAAGTACTGACATTAAGCTTAAGGAATATATATTGTACTACAAAAATAAAGAAAGAGTTAAAGAAAAAAGGACTCATTATATTAAATGTTATCGATAATATAAAGTGGAAATAGGGGGTGCTGCAGTTCCGCAGTGCCTATACACGAACCGACACTGTTCAATTGTAAATATGAAGAGTACATAGATTCTTCATGTGCTTTAATGTTCCTGGAATTTTTTTGCACTGTTCGGGTTATACGCCTATGTACTAATTACGTTGATGGTTTTAGGGCTTAGGAATGTTATATTTATAGGAAGTGTATCCGCATTTGCGTGGAGAGAAGTTTAAAAACCATTTTGTAATAACCCGAACGAAATTCGTACCCCAATCTCCCCGTCATCATCAGCGAGAGTAGCGCGTTAGACCATGTGACCACCCAGGCAGGTCCCTGGAAATATGAATCCAAGCTTGCAAGATACCCTTTTTATCGCAAATAGCAAGCATGTATAGATATCACCGTAATGCAGAGAGATAAAGAAACAGCACAAGCAATATATTGTTTAAAATATGTGTTAATATGAGTCCAAGAATCTGCTCCACTGTCAACAGCACAACTACATACGATATTACACAAAGTCCACGTCCTGCGCTGGCGTGAAACCAGTATTCTGAGGCGGGGAATCCCAGCTCAATAAAAATGAACGAAACATAGTAGTAAACACAAAGCACGAAATTTGGTATGAATACAAATTTGTTTTACTTGCTCATAAAATTATTTATAATTATGTTATTTATTAAAATATTATTAGAAATACAAATATATTTACCAAAAGCGGGAAAAAATAAACTATTATTTTATTCTACTTGCTGGGCCCGTGGTGCTAGCACCACCTTCACCATGGGATGGTACTGGTGAAGAATTGCACCACGGGATGGCACTGGTGAGGAGTTCCTCTCCTCTCATGGCTCAGGAGACGATAAATTATGGGATAATAAAGTTAACGACGACTCAAAAAGAGTCAGAGACTGGTATTGATTCAGGAGGGAATGACGAATAACAAACCTACCCTCTTCAGTGGCCACGTGGTCTAACTTACTACTGTCGTTAGACTATACTGCCGATTACGGGAGATCGAGGTTCGAATCTCGGTCGAGTGTAACTTACTGATTGGGATTTTCCAATATGGCTTTTCACTCTTTCTCCATGCAAATGCAGGTACACTTTCTCTAAATATAACCTTCTTAATCCTTAAAACATTAAGAGTAATTAGTACATAAGTGTATAACCCAAATGGGTAGTAAGACGTGGTGTTAAAAAACATACCTACTGATAAATAAGGTACTATTGTTGTTAGTAACTCGGATTCTGTTGTAAAAATGTTTCTTAAATACGAGGTATTAATTGTTTTATTTTTATTCTTTGAACGAAAGCTTTTTATGATGGTGGTATTAATAATAATAATAATTATTATTATTATTATTATTATGACGTGTCTGTACTACATCCCTCGTAGCCAAGTAGGGTAGATATTATCCAGTACTAATGTACTGTTGTCCAGGGGACGTACGAATGTACTAATAGTACATCCTTTCCGTAGAGGCTCGTTCCATGTCCTGGTGAGATGAGGGTGATAGTGAGTATGAGGTGATAGTGGTATGAGGATGTATATCCAGTTGAAACACTTAACCTAACTTGAGCCTAACTAACCAAACCCTGGTGACCTCTGGGGTGACTCCCATTTCGGGAGGGGGAAAAACGAAGGTGCAAGCCGGGAATCGAACCCGGAAGCTGTAGGCTCGTAGTAAGGGCCAGTTATTAGTGTTAGTGGATAGAAGAAAGGCAAAGGGACAGGGCTCTAGTAAACACGCTGGTAGCCCTCACGCGAGGCAGACGATATAAAAGAAAGGCCACGAGTGTCTGAAGTGCTGCTAAAAGTGGGACTACCCCGGCAGCATTGTCTCCAATCGTTCACCTAATTACTTGACTGTCTGTGAGTTCCATTCATCACTCCTGACAAAACTAAACTTTTTTATTATTATTTTTTTACAACCATGATATTATCTTGCATGAGTAATGCTCCAATTTCTAACTATCGTTTGCCGGGCAAAGTGTGTGATCAACAGAGTTTTTTTTTTAAATAGCCCGTTTTGTTGTTAATGCAAAGTTTCACGTAAAACCGGAAGTTTGTTTCTAGTCAAATAGTTATTTGTTGTAGTTGTTTTGTTTTTTTTCTCTTTCTCTCTACAACTGTTGATACATCATTGTCTCAGTAATTACAGTCATTCGATTGTTCTTTTTTGTGTTAGCTTTCACTTCTGTCCAATAAAACGTGTCGAGTTTGTTTGATTTAAAACAGGGGTGAACATTTTGAATCAGAGGGTGGAAGTAAGGATGAAGAAATCTAACTTTAGAAATGACCTTTTAAAATACGAGGTCGAAGATTGATGCATGCGAAGTGAAGCCAAAGCCAAAGTTGAAGTTTTTGTTATTGTCACATAATACTACTTGTATTTTTTTTTAAAGATTCCATTAGGTGCATCTTGGTAAAAAGAAAAGTTTAAAAGGCTCCACTATATTATTATTTTATGCGGACATATCTTAATCTATCTCTATTTACGTTATAGATGTCATTTAATCACCAGTCGATGTTAAAATAATGTTTAGTGGATATTATGAAAATGACATATGTTGAAATATGTCATATTTAATGAGAGATTTCAAATATGTTAACACTAAATGCAAGTTTTCTTCCTACTTGGAAATGTTTTGAAGATGCAAAGTTATTTTGTTTATCGAAGTTGAAGCAAAATACATTCGACTCTTGACTTTGGCTTAAGAATTTCTTTGCTTCACACGCCAAATATTACTTGTACTTTACCTACTAGTGCAGGATCAGAGATTATTATTTTTGTTATTATTATTAGCACCACGCCTTACTACCCGTTAGGGCTATACGCACTTACGCTAATGTGTAATGGTAGGGTGATTGTGAGATGAAATGGAGGACCTACAGTTTAACGTGGGATCCGAACCACGGTGGAGCCCTGGCATTCCACACATTCACAAGTTGTGATTAATACACGTCTTGTCAGAGGTGAAAGAAGGGTTTGTAAATCAGATAAATCTGTGCCAGGACCGAGGATTGAACCCCGGACCGACAGCACAGAGGTCTGACACCTTACCCCTAGACCTCCAGGTCACATAGCATCATATAGCTAGTATATAATTACATTGATGGTCAGGTGGACTAAACGTCAAGTTCTTCTGGTCTATTGCCCGTGTTGTGGAGGTCAGGGTTCTGATTCCAGTTGGATGTACAGTACATAGGGTGTTTTCCTACATTTCCTTCACTCAAATATTGATACATTTCCTTTAAATTATAACCTCCTCACCCCTTATTCCCGAGCTTGATTAAAATGTACACAGTACTGGACGGGTAGTAATACGCGCTGAAAAAAACTAAAGTGCAGTAGAACGTCGATAATTGAGACTAATTGGGTATCGACCCAATCCTGATTTTCGAAACTACAGTACCTCTACCAAAAATAAGAAAATAAGCATGGACGGGAAACTCAGTGTTAATGTAGAAACATTTTCACTTTATTTAAACAACGAACTATTCACAGTTTTTTGTTGCTAAATATCACAAATTATGAAGGAATATAATAAGAAGAAAATCTAAAAACAAAAAAAGTCTCCAATTTTTTTTAACGAGGGTTGAGGTTCATTTTTTGGCGGCCGTGTCTCGGATATTGATACCACTGTGGCTATTTTTATAAATAATATTATTTCTTGGTGATCCTGATTATCGACGACCGAATTATCGATGCTCTACTGTGTGTGTGTGTGTGTGTGTGTGTGTATGTATATATATATTAAAAGCGATGCGGTGTCTGTTTTTCATCCAAAAGTTTTTTCCAACTTCCCGATAAGGTACAAAGATGAAATCTCGTACACTGACTAAACAACATTCTTTAAACTTTTTTTTTATTAGATCGATTCATCATACTACGATCTCGTGGGTAGATTTATAAATATGCTTTTGGCCTATGGATCATCTTTATAAGAAAAATCCTAAACTTTAAACAAATAAATTCTGATAAACTGCAAGAGCTAAGGACACAAATCCCCTTACCTCCTGTTTTGAAAATGTCTAAATATATTTTAAAATATAGCACACAGGGAACAGACTTTGGATGAAATTCGATATTACGCCTGTCAGTCAAAATGTAACTAAGATTATGAACACCTTGGATCAGTCGGTGGCGTGTCTGTCTACTGAGATCAGAGTCCCGGGTTCGATTCGCAACATGGCCGAAAATATATCATTAGTGAAATGAAGGTTTCCCCTTTCACACTGATGAATTAACGGCTGGGGTATGGATGTTGTGTCTGTTCTAGATTTAAGTTAGTTTGTAAGTCGTGTGCTGATATAATCAGTCGGTTCAGAAAGTGCACTTTAAGTACCTCAAATAAACGAAAACAACATTTATAGGCTATGGACTGTAGCATGCCTCAAGTTTGTGAATCTGGTCCTTTGACTAATTTAAGTTTGAGACTACTGCCTTAGACAATGTGACCACCGAAGCGTGTATTGGTAGACTAACTATATATCACTTATTATTCTTGAATATAATTTCCCTTTAAAAGACAATCCAGACATTTGGTTTCATTTTAAAATGTCCTAGAACACTCGGTACACGATATGAAACCTTTGTCTTGAAGAGTTGGTACTCTTGCACTCGCTGAAAGCTCCAGGGGTCCACGTTTTCCCGCCATTTCTCTCTGTCAACTAGTGGCTCGTTACGTTAGTGGCTGGGTGATTTGTCCACAAAGCTCTAGGTGTTCTCTGACATGCGATGCAGCGTCACAAGAGATACTTCAGAAGCGGGACTTCTTTTTGGATTGATTCGCTCAGTAGTCTCACACCTTGAAACATACGTCTCCGACCCAATCGAGCTCCACGTCAGTTTTATATTCTACAACATTTACTTGACTAATCAATAAACCTTACTTGGATCTACGTTTACTTAGCGGCATCCGATCTATCATTATCTTAAGTTTGAATTTGTTGATGGCATTTCAATCATTTTAAATTCAACTGTCCAAGAAGGGATGAAAACAATGGAGAGTGAAGGAGGCTTCATAATGATGAGTTACTTACCCTGTACTCCTCACCAGTCATTTTCAGGATAACAAGCCCCGTGGTGTAGTGGTCAGTCAACCTGGCTATGAGCCTAGAGGTCCGGATTCGATCCCCGACTGGTACTTTGGGTATTTTTCCTGAAAGAGGATTACCCCAATGGTCACCAGGGTTTGTTTGGTTAGGGTTAAGTTATATTTAAGTATTTCCACTATTTCCACACATTCATACTCACTATCACCCTCATACCCACTATCAACCTCATACTCACTATCACCATCATACTCTATCACCCTCATACTCACTATCACCATCACTTCATCTCATCGGGACATGGAAAGAGCCTCCACGGAAATGAGGTACTATTAGTACATTAGTACGTCCCCTGGACAACGGTACATTAGTACTGGATAATATTTCCACTACTGGGCTACCAGGGATGTAACCCAGACGACACGGACTACTATTATTATTATTAGGACATCACGTGTCATAGATTACGATGGGCAGGACATGCAGCGCTAATGGGAGAATCTAGAACAGTGATAAGGGTACTGACTGGTAAACCCATTGGGAAGACCTAGACGCAGACCGGAGGGTAACATTAGACTGGACCTGAAAGAGATAGGGTGTAATGAGGTGGACTGGATATAACTAGCTCAATAGAGAGATAGGTTGTAATGAGGTGGACTGGATAGAACTAGCTCAAAATAGGGATAGGGTGTGATGAGGTGGACTGGATAGAACTATCTCGATATAGAGATAGGGTGTAATGAGGTGGACTGGATAGAACTAGCCCAAGATAGGGATAGGGTGTAATGAGGTGGACTGGATAGAACTAGCCCAAGATAGGGATAGGGTGTAATGAGGTGGACTGGATAGAACTAGCCCAAGATAGGGATATGGTGTAATGAGGTGGACTGGATAGAACTAGTTCAAGATAGGGATATGGTGTAATGAGTTGGACTGGATAGAACTATCCCAAGATAGGGATAGTGTGTAATGAGGTGGACTGGATAGAACTAGCCCAAGATAGGGATATGGTGTATTGAGGTGGACTGGATAGAACTAGCCCAAGATAGGGAAAGGGTGTATTGAGGTGGACTGGATAGAACTAGCCCAAGATAGAGATATGGTGTAGACCTAATGAAGTGGAGTGGATGGAACTAGCTCAAGATAGAGATAGGGCGTGATGAGGTGGACTGGATGGAACTAGCTCAAGATAGAGATAAGGTGTGATGGAAAATTTTCCAAGACTTTCCTTTAATAGTTTTTAACTAATTAAATATATTCTAAATATTCTAGCTACAGTGTTTAAATGAAACAAATTCATACTAGATATTCCAAGTTAAAATGCCTCCACTTCAGTTTAATGTATTCTAGGGACGTTAAAACCAAAAATATTTTCTAATTATTTACAACACGGGCGTTGTTAGTAGGAGAGGGGGGCAGTGATTATACCTCTCCCTCCAATAATCTGCTCAGCCAGGACAATTTTAATGGATTTAATTTTTAAATGAATAGAACAAGCTAGAACAGTAACAATTTAAGTTAAAGAAAGTAAAAACGTTTGGTTTTTTTGTTGAGATTTTATCAAGTTTATGAATAAATTTTCTTTTTATACATGTTTTTTTTACTTTTACACAATTTTAAAACAAAGGCTAAAAATTTTTTAGAGCAGCACCCCACTAATTTTAGCTACGAGCCACTGTTGTACCCTTTATGTTTCATCAATATTTCCAGTTATTATTTCCAGCTTATTCTCTCTAATTCTATTGATTACCTGGAGAACTGTCTTGAAATAGTTTTATTTAACCAAATCCTTCTTTCAGAATCTCGCCCCCTACTGATTTCAACTACCGACTGCGAGTGCTTCTGCACAGCTTTGGGTACGGCCAGACTGGAGCGAGCAACTGAGTGGCTGAAAAATAGAATATAACACAAATGTTGTAATGAGATATGGCCAGACTGAGCGAGTGATAGACTAAAATATAGAATAGAACACATAGGTTGTAATGAGAGGTGGCCAGACTGGGCGCACGAGCAACTGAGCGGCTGAAAAATAGAATATAACACATTGTGTGTAATGAGAGGTGGCCAGACTGAGCGAGCGATAGACTAAAATATAGAATAGAACACATTGGTT
>CABFVX010000818.1:24795-112436 GCA_902151425.1 Timema shepardi
GCGAGCGATAGACTAAAATATAGAATAGAACACATTGGTTGTAATGAGAGGTGGCCAGACTGAAGCGAGCGACTAAAAAATAAAATATAACACATTGGTTGTAATGAGAGGTGGCCAGACTGGGCGAGCGATAGACTAAAATATAGAATAGAACACATTGGTTGTAATGAGAGGTGGCCAGACTGGGCGCGCGAGCAACTGAGCGGCTGAAAAATAGAATATAACACATTGGTTGTAATGAGAGGTGGCCAGACTGGAGCGAACGAGCGCGCTTGAAGATAGAACTGGTTTTATTTTTCAAGTGCGCGCGCTCGAGCCGGTACATTCTAGTTTACAGGCGCTAGGCAATATTATTGTATGTTGGTTCATTGAGTGTTAGGAAAACTTCTCAATTTGACATTTTTATTACTATCGATAGGTTTTGCACACTTGCTACTAACGGCCTAATTTAGTTGATAAAGATCATAAACCATACCTAAATGTATGTGTGTGTGTATGTATAAAACTGATATGTTAAAATACTTCAAAAAATCAAAGTAGGCCTTTACAAATAAAAATCACCATTAGCGCGAATAGAGGATGGGAAAACCACAACAATAAATCACTTTTCAAAAACCACCCTAAGTTCCCTGAGCCAAGATTCGAACCTTTTCCTCCTCGTCAACAACTATCGAGCGCTATCTGCTAATCACGCGCTCGCTCGCTCATACGCTTGTCCGTCTGGTCGAACCCTTAGTTAACACAAACTCAGTTAGCAACGTTGAATTTATCTAGCATTTAGTTGTGATGGTATTTATTTATTTTATTTTATCACTGCGTTTTACTGCCAGTTCTGGTTATAAGCATATACTATAATTACTCTAATGGGTAGGGATAATTAAGGAAGCATTTTAAAGGTAATATATCCACATTTGCGTGGAATGAGAGTTGAAAACCATTTAGGAAAAAATAGCCTCAATAAAGCCAACCATTATTAGATCCCCGGTCTCCTCTTCTTCAGTAGGTTAGATAATATCTAGAGTAACGCCTTGGAGTTCTACACCATTGTATCACTGTAGCGGATAGTTGTGTTATTGTATAAGTCCGTATAGTATGCTGTAGGATTTTGAAGTACTTTTACATCCATTACTATATCCAGCCTGTTGCCTGGGTCAGTTTTTTTTATTCAAGTCATATATTTTCCACTACTGGCTTGCTAGACCTGGCATAGCTTTATATTCCTAATAATCTATCTTAAGACTAGATCAGACACAACATCCAGTCCCCGGCCGTTAATTTATCACTGTGAAAGAGTAAAGCCCACAGTTCATCATTGATAAATTTTTCGGCTATGCCGGGAATCAAAACCGCGACCCTTAGCTCAATTGACAGATACGTTACCAACCGAGATAAGATCAAACCAATGATTTTAAATGGCTGCACATATAAAATTACGTTGACGGAATATACTGTGTTTATTGTATCCTATACAAGTATGTGAGCCAAAATAAAACTTAAGCTACCCTCAATGGATATATATTCCCCACTCCCCAGTGTACCGGGACCAACATTTAAAGGACGTCAGGAAATAGATATCAAAATAAATGGTACGGAACTCCGCACGGACTTTCTCGCTCTATTGTTAAAAATTGAGATATTTTCTCAAAACTCGTAATATATACATGTGAAAAGAAATAATATACACTAGCAAACCCGAGCATAAATTACACTATATTTATGTAAAACATATTTCGAGTCCCGGTTTAAAATTTTATTTTTAAAGAATTAATTTCCTCATTTTTATGTTTAGACCGATAAACAAATATCAATATTGGGTCCACAAGGGTAAACATTTCGTATTAAAATTTTCGACATTTTATTAGGTGTTGGAAATCTTCATGCCATCGCATTGCTATTAAATTCCTCATCTATAAATTTTGACCAATAAAAAATGTAAATATTGACTATTGAGTCTAAAATGGATATAGATCATTGTTGTACAAACATTTCTCCCAAGGGGTTTAAGGAAAAACAACATAAACTTTTAGAGACTTACTTATATTTAATTACTCTAAGGCATTGGAGAATTATTGCGTTAAAACTTAAGTAGTATCTCTTTACAACTAAAGCTCACAAAACTGTATTAATATATTTGCCAATATCTCAGAAACGGTTGGTTTTATAAAAATATATTTAATATAAAAGTTTTTTGTTTTTAATAGTACTACAATTTTGCAATGATAAGTTATTTAGTATCTCAAATAGTTGCGGAGATACGTAAATCTCGGCTTCATTTTACCGATCGGGCTAAAACTTGGTATCTATGGTTTTCATAGGGTTGCCCTCGAGGGTTTTTAGAAATTGGGTATCTAACCCTAAAATTAAGGGTAGTTTACTGAAGGGCGAAAAGATAAAAATCGATTTTCTCAAAATCGGCTCTAACGATTTTGATTAAATTTCATTTATAAACATTTATAAATATTCCAAACAAAATGGCTACTCTCAATATTTCGGCAAAATGACTAAGGGCTCCGGTCTGATACGTAAATTATATTTTTTTATAATATCTCCTAAACTATTTGAGATATGAAATTACTTATCATCCCAAATATGTAGATCTATTTATAAAACAAATATTTTATTTGAAGCATATTTTTATAAAACCAACAACTTTCAAGTTACACACACACACACACACATATATATATATATATATATAATTTTAATTTTAAACAGACACACAGGCAGACGTCATTGCAAAGACCACTTTTTAGGGTTCGGGGGGTCATGAAACGTCGACATCACATCAACATTTCAGGTTAGATTTTTTTTTACGGTAGCAATACGTCAACTTCGAAAAGTTAATATACACACACACATATATATATATATATATATGTGTGTGTGTGTGTGTGTGTGTATATTAACTTTTCGAAGTTGACGTATTGCTACCGTAAAAAAAATCTAACCTGAAATGTTGATGGATGTCGACGTTTCATGACCCCCCGAACCCTAAAAAGTGGTCTTTGCAATGACGTCTGACCTGTGTGTCTGTTTAAAATTAAAATTAAGAGAAGTTTAATAAAGGGCGAAACGATAAAAATCGATTTTCTCAAAATCGACACTAATGATTTTGATTAAAATTTGTATCTAGGCGTTGATTAATATTATAAATAAACTGGCTATTTTCATTTCCCCATGAAAATGACTTTTAGGGTACATTTTCAGAAGCAAAAACTTCCATATCTCCGCAACTATTTGAGATACCAAATAACTTTTCATTGCAAAATTGTAGTACTATTAAAAATAAAAAACTTTTATATCAAATATATTTTTATAAAACTAACCGTTTATGAGATATTGGCAAATATTCAAATACAATTTTGTTAGCTTTATTTGTAAAGAGATACACTAAAGTTTTAACGCAAAAATTCTCTAATGGCATAGAGTAATTAAATATAAGTAAGTCTCTCAAATAGTTTATGTCATTTTTCCTTAAACCTCTTAAATCTCCTACCAGCAGATTCGGAATTCCACCCAATTCCATTAACTTAATGAATGCATGCTTATACAAAATGCTTAAGATCAGAATAAATCTTCTCCTGAAGCTCTTTTCATAGATTTAAAAAAATACTTTGACTGTGTAAACCAAGACGTATGGATATTAAAACTGACTGATATAGATATACTAGGGAAGTCACTAGACTGGTTTAGAAGCTATTTGTTTATTATGAAACGATAAGTATCATTGGTTAATATAATTTAAAATATCCCGCTTCTAGAGGGCTTAATATCTACTTGCACACCGGTACTCCTAACTGTTGCTAAACCCTAAAAATTAAATAATTAAAAGAGGAAATTGGTATGATAGGCCAAATTTTTATTTTAACCTTGACATCGGTGATCTTGGGGTATTATGCTCGCCCTGACCCAATGATCGTAGGTTCAACCCTAGCTGGGGTCAACGGATCTTTCTTGAACGATAAAAATCCCTAGCACAACTTCCTTCGGAGGGGAAGTAAAGCCGTCAGTCCCACGTTGATTGTGGCAAGTAAAACAACCCTCGAAGGTATGTGGAAATACCTTTCCTGGCTCATAGAAATTCTCGTGTGTTAATATAATCAGTTAGTCCAGAGACTGAACGTTAAATACCTCATATAAATAATAATAATAAAAATTATTTTAAAATTGTGATTTTGCTGCACTTTAGTTAACTTGTAGTGAGTTATTTAGGAAGTCTATCCTGCTGCCCTCTCTTAGACGTGTGACGAAACACATTTAATCTTTATCTATATCTGACCTCGAAACAGTGTTGACAATTTAGCGACTTTATCACTAGGCCTAGCGACTTTAACGGGTCTAAAACGACTAATTTCCATTTTAATCGCCTAGGGACTAGTCTGGCGACTTTTTTTAAATCTTCTGTTAGATTCATGTTCGTTATTTTAAATTTTAATTATGTAGAATTTTGATTTTTGAATTACCGTACTGCAAGAACACATAATGCATTGCTTAGGTCTACAGAAGATATCTAAGCTATCTATCATTCCTAAATCACAATGACATCGTTCCATTGATTTTCGACAAATTTGACGATTTTTAATTATTTGTTTGGTAGCAATCTAGCGACTTTCTGGAACTAATCTAACTACAACACTTATATGTTCGTTGGCAACACTGCTTTTAATAAGAATTAAGAATTATTAACGTCCGCCATTTGGGGAGACAGTGCAGAACAAGTCAGTTTTTTTACCTCGGTAAGGCATCTATTTTCAGTATCAATCACACTATCTAGCTAGCAGAATTTCCTGCCTTGTACTAATATTGCTTGGCCTATTCTTATGTTTGCCTTCATTCCATCTATCTCGTTGTCTACTACAATTAGTTTTTTCTTCTTTGTGTTTATTTTTAGCTTAAGATTTTCTAAGGTTTTGTTTAATACTCCAAGCTTTCTGTTAATTTCAAGTTCTGAACCTGCTAATATTGCAATGTCATCTGCAAAGCGGATACTGTGAACCTATTTCACATTAATTTTAATTAGTTTTTGTTTTTTCTTTTATTGTTGTTATTGCACCTTCTACGAACAAGTTAAAAAGGTAAAGTGATAGAGATCAACCCTGCCACGCTCCTTTTATTATTTTTCCTTCTCTTCTGCTTCCGTTTACTTTTATTTCTTGTGTTGGGGCTTATATAATACGTCTGTCTTTCCATTGCTCATTGTTTGAAATAGAAACTTCCAACCCAACTTATCAAAAGCTTTTTACAAATCAATGATCGTTATATAAGATTTCATGTTGACTTCTTATTTTCCTTCTAGGATTTGACCTAAGGCCATTATTTCCTCTCTAGATGAGTTTCCTGCTCTAATGACATGTTGGTCACTAACTAAATTCTAATATATTTTCCTTTTACTTTTGTCTTTAACTAAATTCAATAAAATCTTGGACGCGTGAGGACAGAAAAAGTATTATTCAATATTTCAAAGAGTAATTTGCTTTTCCTTTTTTTGGCAGTGTTATTGTCCAGATTTTCATAAAATAAGGTGGTATGGTTATTTCGTAATAGCATTTCGTGACCACTGTGGATAAATTATAAGAAATTTACCTAATTTCCCTTTTCTCCAGCTTAATATAGTGATTCACATCTCACAACAAAAGATGTTCACAAAGCACGACACACATTAACAACATTTTGTCTATCGCTTATATAAAACAATATTAATCTGTTATTGACCAAAAACACAAAACTAAGACGCAAAATGATCCCATTGCTCAATATTGTCTCATTAACGGCAATGATGGGCAGAATCGGATTAATAGAATCTATTCATTTGATTATTCTGAATAATCGATTCTTTCAAAATCATTTTACTACATTACTACGTGGATTGTTCTTTTTCATTTCCTTAAAATTTTACCTTCCTAACTAATCGCATATAATATCACGAAGGGTTTGAGAAATATTTTCTTTAACGTTGACTTAAATTTTCTAAGTAGATACGTATCTACTTTTAATTATTTAATAAAACCTTGCCCAGCCGTAATATTCAGATCGTATTATAATTTTATTCACTGAAATAATTTTACGATTGTAAGCTTATATATTTTTGTTATGTTTAGGAAACATTAAAGGGTAAATTATTTCTACTCTTTTAAACACAAAGGGAAACGTATGTTCCTTATTTAATTATTAATCACACGTAAAAGTATTTATATTAATTGCGAGCTACTTATTTGAGAAATGCGTTCACTTTTTCACTGTATAGTATTTTGTTGTGGCTGTACTTTGGTCTTTGACACTGTCACAAGGAGCTAAATGCAGTAATAGAAAAGTGTTGATAAGCTGCAAACGCAAAGGAATGCGTGTTGGGAGAGCCGACAGCAGGGTAAAGAGAATAGTAGCACAAAGCAAAATGAACAACTAGTAACTACTTTTAGAAGTAGTAAATATTCGATTATTACCGAGTCTTTACTACTTATCAAAATCATTCGAATGATTCATTCGATTATTTTTCAAAGAATCGAATGATTATTCGATTCTTAAAATCATTCTATTATGCCCATCACTAATTAACGGTAGGCTAATTGTTAATCAGGCTCTAATATTAGCAAAATGAAATTCACCAAAAGATAAAATAATACAATTTTATCAATATTGTTTTCTATTCTTAACATTCTCACACCTTTTTATTAGGATATTTACAGACTCAGCAAAACAAAACTCTTTCCCACAAAGTAACGATATTAATCTAAATGTTTCTGTGGGATTTTCTCTAATCTTCCACTTCTGGTATTCAAAGGTATTTTCATCAATGAAGGTAAAGAAGTTCCATTTCCAGCAGGCAGCAAAGCTTCCACATTTGACTCCTCGGCGGGTGAAATTACCTCCAGATGGTAGAATCGTTAAAGCGATCTAATAATCTCTCCTGAGACTGTCTTGAGTCATACAACAATATCACATCCATCTCTCCCAGGGTAGACCTCTACCACCTAGCCAAAGGCCATAACATCCTTTTCTTGCTTTAATTTTCCACCAGAAGAACTTAATTGACTCTAACTTCCTGACGTCTTCCAACTTTTCCTGACCGCTGAAGCAACTGACCCAAATACTCAGTTCTAAATCTCCTTCTTAGCTCTTCTCTCAACTGCTGCTGATAGAGAAGCCTCTTGTTTATGTTTACCCTATCTAATTGATCCAGGTCAGGCACTCCCACCACAGGAATATCTTGTAAAAATATTGCAAGTGTCAATGGGGTCGGACTTGAAGGATCTTCGGAAACATAAGTCATTGGTCTTGAATTTACTACACCTTCACAGTCACAAAGGATGGTAATTAGCTCTTCATAGTGAAGTGAGGCTTCTCAACAACCTTTTTACCATTTTGATCAAGCACTCCCACCAACACCCCCATTCAGCAGTGGGGGATTGAATCTCCATTGAATTCTTTTGATAGCCTCTTCTGCTTCAATTTCCTTCCAATTAATTTGATTGAAAAGGTTATCAGTGCCTTCACAATTAGTTTCATTGTCACTGTAAATAACCTTAGGGCCTCCTCTTCGGGAAATAAATCTTATTAGTCCAAAAAGAAACCCTTGTATAGACAAGGATACTATGAGTTCTAAATGCATAGCCCGATATACAGCACACGTAAACAAGACTATCTAGCTCTTCTTACCATCTTTTAGAATTAAGGGTCCGACAAGGTCAACCCCTGCTACCTCAAACACAGCTGCTTTTCTCCCTCTGTCTCCAGGTAATGTGGCTGGAGCTCTCTGGATTCATTTTGATTCGTGACGTTTACATTGTGTACATTTTGTAAGTACTTTCTTAATTGTCTTCCTTCTTTTCAATACCCAGAAATTTTCCTTTAATTTTGATAGAAGTATGTGAAATCCCACATGACTTAATGTTATATGATGTTCTTTAATAAGAAGGCCTACCAATTTATGATTAATTGGGAGTAGAAATGGGTACAGAATTATTTTTTTTCATCTTGATGTTCTGATATTTTAGTTTTTATTCTAAGAATTTCTTTCTTGTTTTCAAAAACACACAGTGATTTTAAGTCTATCTTCTTTTCTTTAGTAAAACTTTCTTGTTGAACATTTTTAATCAATATCTTATCTGCCACTGTTAACTCAAAAACAGTTAACCCTCCAAGAATTCGGTCCGTAAGCTTCTGCTTCGCATTGTTGACACATCTTAAAATCCATGTGACCATTCCCAAAATGTTAGAATGATCTGAAAAATATCTGCAGTACCAAGGATCTTTATTTTTACCATTGATCATGGTTGTTACAATGCCTCATTTCTTCTCTTGAGTTACTTCTTGTTGATTTATCAAATCTTCAGATTCAGGCCAACTCTCCTTTTATGGATTCAGCCAACAAGGTCCCTCCCACCATTTTAATGATAACAATTTCTTCACAGAGCATCCCCTTGAAGGTAAATATGCTGGGTTTTCTTGTCCTGGTACATTTCGCCAGTCATCTATTCTTGATAAAGAACCTATTTCTTTCACTCTATTACTTACAAGGGCTCCCCAATGTTCATCTTGTTTAATCCAGCACAAATCCATTGAAGAGTCAGTCCAGAAGTATTCTTCAATTGTTTATATGCACAACGCTTTCTTCACAAATGCAGAAAGGCACGCTCCAATGCAACAAGCTAGAAGTTCTAATCTTGGGACGGATACCTTCTCCTATGGAGAAACTCTACATTTAACTTGTAGTAGAACACATCTAGGAAATTTTACCTGGGCTAACAAATGCAAGTCTCCCAGCTATTTAGTAAACGGTTTTATAACATCTGCTGACACTTCCACGTCCCAGTTTAATTTGGCTTTCCAACTCTCTTGAATTAAGATTTTAGGGCAAAGCATAACTAGACAACAGAACCCTACTGGATCAAAAACTTTCTGAGGGATGGATAAGATGATTCTTCTTGTTAACACTCCAGGCATGTTGTCAATACCATTCACATCACAAAATAGGACATCCTCTTCTATGTTCCACAACAAACTGAGCACAGGAGTTGGCTCCGGCTTTACCTCTTCTTTGATAGTTCTAGCGTATTCCCAACCACGTAACTGAAATTTCACTTCAGCCATCAGATTTGTGGCATTTTCTATAAAATCCTGTAGCTCTTCTTCATCGTCGACAGATGTAACACAATTGTCAACATAAAATGAGTTTTTAAGCTTCGTTGCTACGTATTGTAACGTAGGTTGGTACTTCTTTAAGTGGTACTAAATCACTGCTCCTAGTAGGAATGGACTGCTTTATACCTCAAATACTATCCTGCGGGGATGGAATATTAACTTCTTCTTCTGTTGGTAGTCTTGCCACCACATAAAACGTAAATAACTACGATCTTTCTCATCAATGGAAATCTGTAGAAAAGCTCCTTTTAATTCAGATATAACGACTATACCTCTTTCTAGAAATTCAAGAATTACACTGGGGATCAATTCCAATATATTTGGTCACTTAGCTAAACAGTCATTCAAGTATGGTTGTCTTTTTTTGTTTAGAAGAGGCATCAAATACTGGCCTGACATAGGTTGTAGAGTTATTTTTGAACACTCCTCGATGAGGTAAATAGTGCACTTCACTTTTATCAATCATTCCTTCGGGCACCTCTTCTATTACACCTTCCTTTAGAAGACCCTGTAAAACAGTATTGTAGTCATCAAATATATTCTCCTTGATGAGTCGTGAAATTTTAGTATCTAGTCTCTTCTCCACCAAAGATTTGTTTTCAGGTTGGTCCTCTCCGTGGTTCAACCATGGTAGACAAACTTAGGATCACCCTTAATAATCTATCTTCATGGTTTTCTGAAAGTGATCCAGAACAACCGCCTCTTCTTGATTCTTTGATTTGCTCTCATATGGATCTGAAATCCCAAGTATACCCAGCTTCCATAGATTTGCAAGCTTATCGGGATGAGCCAAAAGTGTAGTTACCATAACCGCTTAAGTATCACCATTTGATCTTCCCTGAAGCTTTCCCACAGCTACCCATCCAAGTTGTGTTTGCACTGCACCTAATCCCGATGATAATTGACACATTCTTCCTGTGTACAGCTTTCCAGTAACATCCACTCCAATGTGTAGTTCTATTGGTGGTTCTCCTTCTCCAACATCAGCAAGTTGAATCTTATTCTTTTTTAGTTCTACCAGACATGGATTTGATCGAACTCTAACAATTGAGCCACAAATAACTGGTTGCTCCAACACGTGAATGTTACATAAGTATCTGTCACACTTTTCAGCTGAATATAATATCATTTGTGTTCCCTTTTCTTAGACGTGATGCCCCCAATTAAGGCATGTACCATCTTTTCATACTTCACTGGTTGATATCCCATTTCTTCAGCTGTTCTCGACAGAATGTATGAAAGTTGAGAACTGGAGTCGATGAGTGCTCTTACAGTCCGCTTCTTGTCTTTAGTTTAAAGTCTCACCAGTAGAGTTTAATTTTCTGTGCAGCAATGAGTAGATAAAACAGCATTTCCCACACCATTTTTCCTCTCCTCGATTGTTTCATTTTTCGCTTTATTAACATTTAAGTTTGGACACATGATAGCTCAGTGTTTTCTACCACAGATCAGACATCTTACATGTATTGTCCAGTCTTTAGAGCAGTGCCCAGGTCTGAAGAAAAGGTAACGAACCCCTGTTCTTCTTCCAAACTTATTGTTTCTGAATGAGTGTCATCTTCTGTACATGAAAGCACTCCCTGCTCTCATGAGATTTGTCACAAAATATAATAACAGTCTTATGTTTGGGTTTCATTTCCCCTGAAAAAAAGATCACACGCAATTGCTACAAATTCATCTCTCTTTTTCTTCTTCTTCTCTCTTCTTGCGTTACCATCAGCCAGTCTAAGTCCGTTTTTCGCAAGTAAGATCCTTTCTTCGCCTTCTACTTCGTCTCTCAAAAATGCCATTAAAGTTTCAATTTTGTGGTATATACATTATCTTGAACATCTTCAATGTTGCAGACCACAGGATATTTTAACCACATTCTAAGGATTTCTTCTGGAATACAGGATTCAACCGTAGGAAATAATATAGCCGCATACCTGTCTGATGTCATCTCTATTGATTCCAAGGATCTTAAATGTGATTCCAGTTTATCGCACAAACGTGCTGTATCTCTCTTACCTTGGCTACCAGCTGCATTTTTAATTACTGATCCCAGAAGTTCACGAATATAAAATCCTGTCAATAGCTCCTCTCAGCCAAATCAATTTTTCAGACTGTCAATCACCTTATAATAGTTGTCAACAGTGGGAGGAAAACTGTCTACTATCTCACGTGCCCTTATTCCCTCTGTAGTTGCATGGATGAGATACTGGAATTTATCTTCAGCCTCCAATTATCTATCCTCATGTATACGTTTAAAATGGCTCCAGAAACTCAACCAATCATTCACTTGTCCCTCAAATTTCTTCAATTGTATTTTAGTTAGTTGCAATTTTGTTCTAGTAATTGTGGAAGAACAAATTGACACAGCATTATTCTTTTGCACTAATAACCTATTTAGAAATGCTTCAACATTAATCCTAGCCTCATCCATCATTTTGTCTATATTCTTCAACTGTCCTACATTATTGTTCATAATCTTCCTCAGATCCACTAACTGCCTCTAGAAATGTATTGCCTACCTCTTCATCAAGGGTTGCCAATTGACCACTTAACCTTTCCAATGTTGTATACTTGGTTCTCAATCCCTATTCATCGGGCTTCTCTGCAGTCAAATCTACCATCAATGCATTATATTACCTTGTAAAGAATTCTAGTACCAGTTTACGTCGTTTTACTAATGGATTCATGTTTCTTTTGTTATTGATAGTGCACATTTACAAGGTCTTACCTTTTCACCACACTATCACGTCGGGGTCACCATATGTTGTTGAGAAATTACAATAAATTTACCAAATTTACCTTTTCTCCGGCTTAATATATTGATTTAGGGACGTAGCCGGGGGGGCCTGGACTCCCTTGAAATCTTGATCCTTTATATGTTATTACATTTTTTTACAAAAAACTGTCCTCAATAAAAATAAAACATATTTACCTTTATATTAGAATGTTTGGGTGGGGGGAGGGAGTGTCTGGGGCTAGGGCGTTGTTAATAGCTAGGAGGGGAGCCCAGAAAGAGGGTAACCAAGGGAACCCATATAGAGAGGCCATATATTATAGGTATTTTAATAACAAATAAAGGAATCAAAGATCTGCCCAACAGTGTTGGGCGCTAGCACTCAAACAGTGCCCCCAGCCACTTTTAAGGCTTCAATTTTTTTTTAATTTTGAGTGAGAGCTTGAGGATTTTAAAATTTATTTTTTTTACTAAATATTATGACGATTTAAGATGGTAGGGATATTAACGGGTGCCACAAAGGTTTGTTATTAAGAGTGTGCTCACTGGGGGAATTTGTCAGCAATCGAGCACTGATCTCCCAACACTTATAATTAAAATGAGACATCTATATTAGTTTTATAGCAATTAATAAAACGTAAAAACATACATTATCTCTTGTACTAAACACGCATCAGGCAATAACTCCCAAACGGGGACCTGTAGGGTATTTTACCTCAAAAATACAAGTGTGCATTTCAATGCGGGATAAGTCAAAGAAGGTTTAACAATTCGTCACCCGCTCCTTCAAATACAAATATTGTAAAAGCAAATCTTATAAAATTTAATCAAATCTGTCAGACTATATTTAATTAATTTCATAAAACGCCAACCAATTAGGGTGGATCTGAAACTTTTTTTCTTACGGTGTCCCTTCTTTTTTGGGAGAGTGTATTGCCTTAAAAAGTGTCTTTTGAGCCTTACATTTAATATATTTTACCGGGGGAGAACCTCCATACCTCCCATCATTCCATAGAATACTCCCCAAATGCCCCCCCTCCCCCATGGGTAAAATGCCTACGGGTGCCCCTGGGGGGAACTCATCAAGTGAGAAATATGGAAGTCACCAGCTCGCGCCCTTAGAATCACCAAAGTTTTTTCTGGCTACGTGCCTGATTGATTCACGTTATCTCACCGCAAAAGATGTTCACAAAGAACGACACACATTAACAACATTTTGTCTATAACTTTTATAAAACAATATTAACCTGTTATTCACCAAAACACAAAACTAAGATGACAAATCATCACGTCTTTCAATATTGTCTCATCGACGCTAGGCTAGTTGTTAAAACAAACTTTAGACTTAACAAAATGAAATTCACCAAATGATAAAATAATACAGATTTACCAATATTGTTTTCTATTCTTAGCAACCACATTGAAGAGAGTTTTTTTACTAATGTTACGTCACCATTATTTTTAAAAGAGATCAGCAGGATTGTTATCTACACTCACCGCTTTATTATCCTTTAATTTAGCTTTTTTTGTGTAGAACTCTGCTTTTGTAATTGGTAGACCTCATTTGCCTCCTTCAATTAAATTAGATTTTCATTTTTGATATCCTCCTCTATATTTTCTACTTACGTTCCACTGTACCAATCTTCAATAGCTAAACTCTTTCCAACTGTCACTGATCTTGTTTTCATATTCTTGTTTACCATGCTGCTTTAAGTTATTTTCTTGTTCTTTGTTTTTATCTTGGAATAAGCTTCGTTAAGTTTTCCGTTCATTAAGTCTGTTTCAATCTAAAACCGTGTTAACATCTACTTAAACATCCCACAAGAGTCTAGTCCTTGAGTATGCCCATTTTCCAGCAAATATTTTCTAGTATAAGTGTTCTTTGAAGTGTTTTTTTATTCTTAAAACTTGATTAAGTGTTTGATAAATACATTAATAATATGTTTTAACTCCATATTATTGGTTTCAGTTTGAATGAAGGTTTAAATTAACTTTTTTTTATGTATATTCAAAAAATATACTTAAAACTTAAGTTTATGTTACACATATTGGAACAGTTGGCGATAGAATTTTCACCAAGCATAAATGCTTTGGCTTCTCTTTTTAATAGCTTTAATTAATAATTTGGGCCAATTTAGAACAGACGGAACTCTTCACGAACGTCACCTGCCTTTTAGACTTTCTTGCGATTAATTTGAAAGTAATATCTCGTCACCCGAAAATATAAGTTTTATGTCCAATTTTTGTGTAAAAGAGCATTTAAGTTTGACCATGTGTATAAAACAAATGTTACTAGATGACAACTCGAGTTTGTATCTTCTTAAGTAATTATATAGTAGTCTCAATTTCACCGCAGGTTAATCATATCCATTCTAAATAAACGTAAACACCAAATATCTCAAATTTAACAATTTTGGAGATAGAGCACTTGCATTCTCGGGTGACGATCTCTTTATGAACATAATTTTGTTCATTTTGACTTCTCCCTTCTTTTTTTTTTTACTTCACATAATACATGAGCAACCAGTATGTAGTAGAAACTGTATGGCTGTCAAATGATTAGTTTAATTGGCTACAAACTGTTTTCATATAATAAGTAGCTTGAAATTCTAAGTTGACTTGGGTTATTTTTTGGTTAACCTGGTGGTCTAAGGGTAAGGTGTCCGACTTCTGTGCTGGGGGTCCGGGGTTCAATTCTTGCTCCCGGCACAGATTTATCTGATTGCCAAACCCTTCCTTCACCTCTGACAAGACATCTTGTGAATGTGGGGAATGCCAGGCCTCCACCGTGGTTCGGATTCCACGTTAAACTGTAGGCCCTCCATTTCATCTCACAATCACCTTACCATTACACATTAGCGTAAGTGTGTATAGCCTGAACAGGTAGCAAGACGCAGTGCTAATAATAATAGTTTTTATTGTAATAACAAAGTTTTCACCCACATCTCGGTTGGTCGCTTTGACATAACACTTCATTCTTGTGTTAGACTGGATTGCACCTGGGAGATCAGGGTTAGAATCCCAGTCTGGTGAACTGAGAGTGGCTTTACCTTAATAATTTCCACTCCTTCCATGCAAAGGTGAATGAATACATCACCTCTTAAATTTTACCTTCATCCGGATCCCATTAGCGTAATAAAAATGTATTTGTATAACCTTTACAAGGACTAACTTAAAGACACGGTGGGAAAATAAACTCTGTTATTACAGTATGTGTTTGTTTTCTGGTCTGGACTAGTAAGTGAATACGCACTTGTTTCCTTACATTGTTTCTTATTGTGTTATTTTATTTTTACAAAACCACTTAGTAAATACTCACACATAGAGCTAACATTTAGGCCAGAAACAAACCAAAATTCCTGATTATTTTATTAATTTGGTAAATTTTCACACTTGCAATATTTGTTAACACTTCCTAGAATTCATGTTGATTCTTGAATAGCAATGTAGACCTACTTAAAAATCACAATAATTGTAACTACTTTTAAAGGTTGGTTATAAGAATAGAACCCATTCAAATTTATCCTAACCTTGATCAAGTTAATATGTTGTTGTTATTATTATTATTATTATTATCACCGCGTCTTACTACCCGTTCGGGTTATACACACTTATGCTAATGTGTAATGGTAGGGTGATTGTGAAATGAAATGAAGGACCTACAGTTTAACGTGGAATCCGAACCACGATGGAGGCCTGGCTTTCCCCACATTCACAAGATGTCTTGTCAGAGGTGAAGTAAGGGTTTGGAAATCAGATAAATCTGTGCCGGGATCGAGGATTGAACCCCGGCTGCCAGCACAGAAGTCTGACACCTTACCCCTAGACCGCCAGGTCACCGTTAATATGTTAAATGTCTGATTGTGTAAGAATGTGTTAGCTTGTAATAAAAATAATTTCAGTACTTAACACTGGACATGTGGTACAACCTGAATCACAAAAATATGTCAACATGGAATCTAAATTATAAGGTACTTGACTATTTTATTTTCCTTTAATTGACGCCTTTAGTCTTGTTTCTTGAATACATTTTAAGTAGCCTACCGATAAATAGTGCTAAGCAACCTGGTGTTATCTAATCACATATGCAAATAACTTATTCAATAGTAATGGTTTTTAAATTATAAAATATTGCCTTTGTCTCGATCCTAAATGTTAGTTTGGTGAGTATTTGTTTGTTTGGCCTAGTATATTAGTTGAAATAACGCCACAGAGAAAGATCAAGCATTTGCAGGCTAGTAGCGACCCATATTTTGTCCTTCTATACCCAAAATTCTTAGCCAATATAGAGAGAAACAGATAAAATCACGTAACTTCTATACCTACATTTAAATGGCAGTATTTTAGCATAATGCCTCAGCATATTCTTAGTAAACTGCACTTCGATTAGTGATAGCCTTATATTTTGCAAGCACATAATTGGTTTCATTCGAGAGTAAGCTAAAATGTTACAATGCCATCACTTACCTCATATTGAATTTAACGCCTTGGCATTCCTTTCATTAATTATAAAATAAAATCAACCCTCCCCATCCCCAAAACATAAAGTGGAATATTTTCTTTAAAGAAATCTTGTCACTAAATATATTCTTAAATCGTGGTTAAAAGTCTATATATAAATGTTTTAATAATGTGACAAAAGCTTTAGAATAATATATATATAAGAACTTAATAATGGATAGTAATGGTGTTTAAAAAGCACCCAGAAATAGGGGTACTTAAAATTAATTGCTAATACACATCTAAAAAGTTTAAGTAACATTTGTATTTTATGCCATTTTATGTAGATATTTAAAATAAAGTAGGGCATTGACTTTGAAAGTAAATTCTTCACACGCATTGTTCCAATAAAACACACAAATTACTGTGTAATGTTGATGTCACCTTAGCTCTCGCCTCCAGTTTGCACCTTGTTTAGTGGATACACAAAATGAGAAAGTAAATAAATGTGCAAAGCTGTTTCAATTTTATACTTGTGTCATAGCAGATTGGCTGGGCCCTGGAGAACGAGGAAATCCTTTGAACGTCAAGGTATTTAGTGGGACAGGGTAATTCAGGGGAATTTAAATATACTTTTGAAATCTAATATATTTATGAGATAATTTACTAACATACAGAAATACACAATATTAGGACTGTCATTATACACTTATTTTAATGATAGTATACTGGTTTGTAAGCAAAAAGTAAGAAGCAATTCATGGTACTTGCATTACTGAACCTTACTAATTATAAGTCATACAATACAATATGCAATATGTACTTAGTATATTCTCAAGCCTTACAGTTCATATTTTATCTATGCTATGTAATGTATAGCCTCAGAACTATATATATATATATACATGCTTGGATATATTTTTGCATTAATATTTTATATGCAAAGTAGAAGATAACTGAGTGTGAACAATTAGTTTTATCTCCAATTCATGAGAATTTGTGAAGATCACTGACTCAATTGTCTTCAATAATTCTTGTGTCAACAATTTGATAGAAATTTTTATTTCCAGCTTTGTATATAACATGCTGTGAAAATGCATATGTTTTGGTCTGAAACACCTTGGAAAAATCCAAGGATTTAAAAACTTACAGGGTGTATTAAACTTGTTTGAATACCATAACCAAATCAAATGATTTATAATTAGTTGATTAAGCCTATTATATTTAACTGGGTCTATTTTGACTAATACAAGACACAAAGCATAGAACTTGCAATGGAAAAAACATTTAGTAGCGGTTTTACTTCATGTTCAAGAGTCCTGCATACAGAATAAGCCTATAAAGGTAAGCGCACAATGAGTTAGTACACACAGACAGAACAGAAAGTACAACTAATTCAAATTATTATTTGTTACCAAGGTGGACACACTACATCAGTATCATCAGAAACAAACCCTCCACCATGTCCCTGTTTGACAGAAAGTCTGGGCGAGCGAATTAACCCTTTTAGTGCCACACCTATTCCAGAATTTGCGCACAATGAATGCCAGAGGCCTTGTGGGGGTTGTGTGCAAAGAATGCCTCAGCTATTTCCTCATTTTTATAAGGGTTTGCAAGAAAATTCGCAAAACCTTTATTTATGAAGCGATTAATTTGATTTTGCTATATTTTTAATCTGTATGTACTGTTATTTAATTAATACCTAATAATAAATTAATATAATTGGATTAAAATCATTTAATTTTTTTTTTTTTTCAAAACTAATGCTAATTAAAATATTATATATACATTTAAATATTATTTTGTTTTTGTGTATTTAGTTTTATACAAGAAAATACAGTTTTGAATATATGATACTTTTTATTTGATATCTTACATTAGATATTTTTGGGCCATTATTGCTTACCTTACAGCAAAATTTATTATATTGCTTACCTCATGAATAAACCTTTAGGCCTACACATAATGAATAACTTCATTTTTTTTTTGAAATACATAAATTTATAAAGCACTACCCCTACTCACATACATTGGTAAAGAAATCATTTCATTCACACGAAATATTATTATTATTATTATTATTACCGCGTCTTACTACCCGTTCGGGTTATATGCAATTATGCTAATGTGTAATGGTAGGGTGATTGTGAGATGAAATGGAGGACCTACAGTTTAACGTGGAATTCGAACCACGGTGGAGGCCTGGCATTCCACACATTCACAAGATGTCTTGTCAGAGGTGAAGGAAGGGTTTGGTAGCACATGAAATAACATGAAAATCTAAGTAGTATATTTTTCTAAGCTCAGAACAATCTAACCCGTACATTTGAAAACTGTTTACATCA
This sequence comes from Timema shepardi, assembly GCA_902151425.1. Lineage (NCBI taxonomy): Eukaryota > Metazoa > Arthropoda > Insecta > Phasmatodea > Timematidae > Timema > Timema shepardi. The sequence goes on from CABFVX010000818.1 coordinate 43,444, forward strand.
GTATGAATGTGAGCCACACTTTTGTTTTTACATGCAGCTCGTACGTAAATCGGCGTTGCACTTAGCACATTGAGTATGTGACCGTGTAATTGTAAATGTACTAAACTTCAGTTCCAATAACTATTCACGGTTGATTTTTGTTGCCAGCCTTATATATCAGATAAAACGAGAACTAGCTCAAACCAGGAGAGCCAAACAGATCGGATCGTGGCACTTTTAGCAATAATAATTGGAGCCGATCAGGTCGAATCGTGGCATTTTTAGCGATAGTAGTTGGAGCTGATCAGATCAGATCGTGGCACATTTAGTGATAGTAGGCGGAGCCGATCAAATTAGTCCGTGGCACTAAAAGGGTTAAAATCAAGTCTATCTGTGCATGATGTGACTCCATTTGGAAATCTTCATAGTGCATGCACCTGTTGGCTCCGGTATTCCAGCCATTTCTGTGGCCTTGAGTATTTTATTAATGTAGTGATGGGCACTATCTAGTGATTTAAACTATTGAATGATGAAGACAATTATTTCCATACTACCGAATGATCAATCAATAGTTTTCATTAGGTATTCATGAATGAAACAAACTATTTATTTGTTTTCATCCACTCAACCTGTGTATGTCATAATCTTTAATGCTAACAAAACTGACCTTTCAAAACATGAAGGTCTAGTATCAATATAATTTCCTCTTGCTTGGAAAATCTTTGCATTTTATGAGAATAAAAATCCTAAAAAGTGGATTTTACCATTATTTCTGTCTGTTTCTGTCCTCGGATACAAAAAGTTTGGATACATTTGGCTTATACTTTATATTTAGGCTTTATAGGGGGGGCAATGCCTTGGGAAGTCTTTATAAATAGAACTAGAAATCACAGTATAAATAAATAATATAAATTTCCAAATTATATATACCTTGTTTATGAGCCTTAACTCAACAGCTATCGAACAAAAGTATTGAAGTGTTGTCGCTATAGACATGTTTGAAAACTATAATTATTATAATATTAAAACTACTTTTAAAACATAGCCAATAAAATTATGAAAATTTGATCATTAAAGTGATTTTATCATTCAATTTGAAAAAGCCAGTTCTCTCTCTAATAGAACTTGATGTCCTTGCTGTCAGTGCGGATAGTGGGCGCACCCCCCCCTATAAAGGGAGGTCCATGCGGTACTGACCCATTGCACACTTGTTTTTCTACACGCACAGGACAGGTCTACCTTCCGCTTCTGCCATCTGATAATATATATAGGATCCATGCATTGTTTATTTGCAGGTCTTTCTGGTTTGGTCACTTAGCAGAGCAGATAACAAGTCACTTAAATCACTTTTTTATTACTAGAATTATAAAGTGTTTGAAAAAAAGTTAGTTTTTCACATTGAGTTTTTGGTTTCAATCTCTAACCAATTTTTAAAAATCAGTACATTCCAGAAGCAAAAATACTTTGATGAATGTTACAAGCTTTTTTTCTGGGTAAAGCTTCATCTGTAACTCTGTGTCCTTATAGTCTATAATTTTTTATTTTGTGCACACACTCCATATTGTGTGAAAGGTTATCATCATTCTATGAAAACAATCAACATTTTTATTACTAAATTTTTTGTTTATCTTTTACATTACAATAACAAAAGCTTAAATATACTATAAAGAATTATCTCGTGACTGGGCTAAAGGTAGATGAAACAAAATACTATATATATATATAGAAAATGCTTGTCGTTTCTTGTACAAAGGGTGTTCAGAAAGTAAGGACCGATTGGCTTATAAAAACCAAAGAGGAAGATTTTCAAAATTTTAATAACGCCAAAATTAACCTATGAACTTAGACTATTTTTCCACATAGTCACCGCAGGAATTCAGACATTGATCGTAATGTGGCACTAGCTTTTGTATACCAATGTCATAGACACTTGTCACCTGCGAGTTTAGCCAGCCCCAGGTTACCTTTTTGAGCTTGTCGCTGTCCCCGAAACATTGTGGGCCAAGGAATTTCTTCGAGTTCTAAAACAAATAGTAGTAGTCACTTGGTGCAAGGCCCAGACTGCAATGGGAAAGATCAAACACTTCCCAGCCAAATTCGTCAAGGACACTGACGCTGTGTGGTCAAGAGTTGTCATGCAGGAGGATGACATAAGACTACAACAGACCACACCTTTCACTATCATTGATTGTCGTTTGAGGATCCATACATTCAAGAAGCAGCACTCCCTTTCAATCCCAGAACAGTTGCCATCACCTTTCTGTCTGAAAATGTTTGCTTTAATTTCTTGGGCTTTAGTGACCCTGTGTGCATCCATTGCACGGACTGCTGCTTTGTTTCCACATTAATGTGGAAAATCCAAGTTCCATCTTCAGTCCCATTGTGGTTACGGAACTTGTCACCATCAATCGTGTAGGACTGATACTATTTGTTGCTTCTGGGGAATGTCTTTGACACCCATTGAGGAAAACTGTGTGATGCTAAAGCTTCTCTGTAACAATCTCACACAGAACAGGACGCAAAATCTGTGGAAAATTGATGGAAGATGAATAAGTGTGAAGCGTCTGTTGTCATGGATCTTCTTGTCCACACATCCAACCAAGTCTGGAGACACAACAAAAGGCCAGCCACTTTGTTACTCATTGTGAATGTTAGTTTGGCCATCTTTGAATTCACAACACCCTTTCCTAGCCTTACGTTTGCTCATTACAGTAGGGCCATAAACTTGACAAAGGTTGCAATGAATTTCTGCTGCATTTATGTTTTTTGATAAAGAAATGTGATCGCATCACAGACTTTACACGCGGTGAGATTATTGATTTTATAGTTAATTTTAACCCTTGCACTGCTTTAACTGTTTATAAGCGTTCACAGTATTTTGCATTGCCCATGCTATTAACGATTATAAATGTACGGCTCTAACTTTCTGTACTATTATCACCATCTATTCACATTACTTTGGAACTATTATGAAATATGTACTGCGTTCTTGTATAAATTTCTTATCAAACTGATGGATTGATATACATCGCTAATCACGTAATGCATTTTCAGTCTTATTTTCTTTTTGTTGTTTTGTTCAAATGAGTAGTCAGGTAGTTATTTATTCATTCTCTCATTTATTTTTTAAAATACATGTTCAGTAATTACATAGTTTAGGCTTAGAAGAAAGTTTATAATCATAAAAAATGGGTGACAACTAAGCAAAAAAAATTACTCTAGTTCAAAGATCTCCCTAATTCAGCATATATGTGTATACAGGATATTTCCTAATTTAGCAGTAAAAGGGTTAAATCACTCATACACAACCATAATAATGACAGAACTTTGAAAACTGAAATTTCGCTTCCCAGTGAATCATTCTAACATCCTGCGTGTGTAACACAGCTGTCAGGATCATTCGACCCTTACTTTGTGAACAACCCTTGTATTATCATAGATTTCTTTTCATTTCGATTCATATATTGATGTCATTTGTTTGTCTATCTCTGATTGGTTCTCTGTAGATATTCACAGCTTGAGTCCTTAAGAAAGCTAAAATTAATCCCAACATATATATTTATGGACTGGGAATCAATATTAATGAAATCTTTGTTCTCATTATAAAATATATATTTTGTTTGCATACTAGTTAGATAGTCTTTATGTTGCAAAATGATTTCATTCATATGATTTCTGCTGTATTTTAATGAACAATTCAGAAAAATGCACTGTTTTTGGATGTTTGGTTTAAGCTGAATTTAGGCAACCTACTTATTTAAGTTAGCTTAATTTTATCTTAAAGGACTTTTGATGTTTTCATCTAGATCAACGATTCCCAAACTTTGCCGCAGGACATTTCCAGTTTTAAGAAAGTACCGTGCGCAAATTAATGAATCACAGGAAATTAGGGTGGTTGTGTCCAATCTGATTCCAAGGTTTGAGAAGTTGTGCAGTGCTCAGTAGGCACACACATCCCGTTAGTAAGTAATTGTGGTTATTCAAGAAAGAAATAACCCGCTTCAGAGGCCGCATGGTCTAAGGCGTCGCCCTCGCAATAGACTGGACGGCTGATCACGGGTATATCGTGGTTCAATCCCGGTCGAGTGTACTGAGGGTGGTTTTTCCTAAATGGTTTCCCCACTCTCTTTCCACACAAATGTAGGTATACTTAACTCTGTTTAATCTTTCCTCATTCTTAACCTATTAGCGTAATAAGTGCATAGACGTATAACCTGAATGGGCAGTAAAACCAGTGCTAAAAACATTAAATAATGTTAGCTTTTATTCCAATTCATGTGTGTTTTTTTAAACGGCTACCTACTTGTTAGGATATAAATACAAGTTGTTTATACCTAACTACTTAATTTAAAATAACTTGTAGGTATTTCTTTTGGCCTAGGGGCACTGTGAAAAAATTTCTGAGACACTAAGGGTACTGTGTACTGAGGAAGTCTGAGAACCTCTGAACTATATATAAAGACTTTAAAGCTAGACTTCTGTGACATTGGCCATTACCAAGGCTTCACTTTTCTCAGTCGCTTACTCATAAATGGGAAGAGAGGTTGAAAGTAAAATTAATAGAGCTTCATAAAGTAAGCAATTCTACAGCTGATAAATGCTTATCTAATTTGAAGAAAATAGTGAGTTTTTCACCACAGAAACAGTAAGGAAGAAAAGCTGAAGTAGGATTCTGGTAGGAAGAACGGTATTTAACAGTTACTAAAACAATTTTAATATATTCATACATAAAGTCATGTGATTTTGCAGCTTTCACTTTTGATAGATATAATCAATACCTTTAAAATAAACTAATAATTATAGTAAAATTTTATCAATGTTGAACACAAAAAATATATTTTTATTTTCTAAAGCGTTCTTTCTATGAAAATTGGACCAGTTAGCTCATACTCTTTTGAATATAAGAACACTAATATGCAAATTATGCAAATAATGTAATCAAAAAATTACAATTTTCTTGCTGTTTTACAAGAGTTTGAAACTAGTACCCCTTGGTCAAACTCTAATTATTTTTCTCTGAATGATTATAAATGTTTATAAACCCAAGAAAGTTTATATATTATATATTAGATACTTGCTTTGTTTACTATTTTATCTAAGATGTAGACTGCTATTACTGTATTTGCCCCATTTTCCCTCCATGCAAATGTGGGTATATTTTTTATAGCTTTCTTTAATCCCATATTGGATTAAATATATTTATTAAAAATTGCTAACTTATATTTCATTTTTGGTAGATTTTAAATAGAGATGTCAATTTTGATTCTTCGATACCTCGGTTCTTAGCTCTCAATGAAAGTAGTAGCAAAATTCTGAATGAGTGATACTTGATTATCTCTCATATAAGTTTATTTGCCATTATTTACTAAATATTTTGGTTCACTTAACAAGTGGTTGAATGTAGGAGACTCATGTTTTCAACAATTGTTTATTGTACCTTTTTGTAATCATTCATAAATGTTTAATTTGGTGAGGCTTTATTTGTAGATAAAAATACATTCTTACTTTTGTAATCCGTAATTATTCTATTTATTATGTATAATATTTTGTAATACTTGGTAAAATGAAAATTAAAAATGAATTTTTTTATTACTATTTACATTTTTTCCCCTATGTTATGCAGTTGAATAATAATATTTTTTATTTGCGGTTGAAAAATAATGACATAGGAATTGTTCAAGAATTGAAATTGAATAATCAAGGTTGAACTTAATAATCGGAATTGAGAAAACTGGTATTGTGACATTTATAGTTTTAAATATAAATTTATTATGGCTGGGCCAAGCTTAAAAGCTAACACATTTCAAATAAAATTTAAGATAGCTTATTATTAATAAGGACAATCTTATTTCAAGACAAATTTGAGCATGATGTCAATTCTATAAGGAAATGCTGTTAAGGATGGGGTTACGCTGATATAGTTATGTTATAGAATAAAGTATTTTATAAAACATACATTACAAAACATAACAGGGTTTTATCAAAGAAAGTGGAGAAATCTTAATTATGAGAAACGGTTACAAATTAAATTAAGCAGTGTGAACAGAAAATGTTTTTATTTGACGCAAACTTCACATGTATTGCATTTCTTAGGTGTTTGTTTTTCCTTTTAATTAATGGATCAACTTCAGGGACCAGCTCATTTATAGTTTTAATATATTTTTATACATGATTCTGTATCTTACATGTCATGTTCTTATAGCATACAGCTGTTGGTTATTATTATTTATATTGCCCTAAGTTTACTATGGTTCACAAACTTTGAAAGAAGTGTGGGGGATTCGTGTAATATGTTCTACATTTTTCTACAAAAATACCCGCTAAATTTTTATCAAATAGCATATTATATAAAACAAATATTACATTGTAACACTACTCTTAGGGCAAAGGTGTTAGTAAGGATATGATTTAATAACACTGAAAACTTGCTACAGTGGCCAAACCGTCTAAGGTGTTGCTCTCGTGTTAGACTGGTCTGCTGTTGAAGAGGAGATCTGGGTTCGGATCTACTGAGGGTAATTTTTCCTAAATGTTTTCCCACTCGCTTTCTACGCAAATACAAGTATATTACCTCTAGAATGCTACCTTCCTCATCCCTACCCCATTAGAATATTTATCAGATGTGTGTACACCTGAACAGGTAAGTAAGATGCAGTGATAAAAAAATAAATAGCACTGACTTTTAAAATATTTGAAAACAGTTCTTCACTGCAGATCCAACAATCACTCAATATGTAAATACTTTAATATCTCAACACAAAGTTTATTCGTGCTACCTGTGATACTTCTAGCATTAGGCTACTCTGTTATGTTATGTGTCATGTTTATTCCTTGCCTTTGTGCGGCTTGTTTGATTTATCATGTATGATATGTATAGTTTCAAGAGGCAATAGATATTGAGTACATGGGAAATTAGACTTTACAAAGCTCGAAGAAGAAAGACTCTTGGGAGTGTGGACATCAGCACATCTCTTGATTCAGGAGCATGAAAATTATTGGTTGTTTCGATAATGTGTCTATTATGTAGGCTAATTTTAACTGCTTCTGTATTGTGTATTATGTCAGTCATAATTACGAATTATCAAAGTAGGCCTTATCGCCTTGTTGTTCAAATATACAGTTTTACCAATACCAATGTACCATATGGTTGGTAGTAAAGCTATCATCAAATGACTTTTTTAGTTTGTATAACCCAAACACAAGATGGCTGACTCTTACATAGACTTGAATGGACTTAACTAATTTCACATATGAGACTGGTCCATTCTATAGGGGGGGAGATTGTCCTGTATTTAGTTTTGAGGTGCACAAAGTCAGACGAAACTGGCCCTTAATATGTAGAAATGTGCTTAACCTAGTCATTTAGTAAGACCTGGTGAAATATATATATATATATATTTCACATACATACATACATATATATATATATATATATATATAGAGAGAGAGAGAGACTACCCCATAGATATCTTGTACACGTCACCCTTTTATTCTATGCCAATACCAAACCTTGGCAACTATGCTGGGTTCACTCCAACTCTTTATCGCAAACTAGATGAACTTAGACTGGCCTATAATTGGATTGCCAGCCACATTTTTATGTTCCGGCACTTTCTAAAAACCTTGAGATTAATTTTTTTTTCTTAAATCTCTGCAATTAAAAATGAAAATATTCTTACAGTAAAAATGTAAAGCATGAGGTTTTGAGATTTATTCCATTTCTTGCTAGCTCCACCTCCACATGTAGCTCCTTTTGTTAAATCCGACTTACTGATAATTTGCTGGGTCAACAAAGATGATCTTGCTCTTTTATAAGAGTGTGTGTTCAACATATATCTATAAATAATAATACAAATATATTAAAAAATGTATTTTTTTGTATATAATGTTTTGTTTATTCTAATTTATTTTTACAGAACCAAAATTAATTTAGTTAAGTGGTCAAACAACTACTATTGTGAGAATGTCGTCATCAGCAATATATATTCTTGATGTCAAAGGAAAGGTAATCTAATCTTACACATATCTTATTATTTTATTTTAATTTACTGTTTCCATTCTCTGGCCTGGGGCAGTTTTTTATTCAAGCCATATATTTTCCTTTGCCGGCTTGCTATTTGATAAACTTGTTCTAGCTTAATATGCCTTATAATATAACTTAAGACTAGAACCGGCACAACATCCAGTCCCCAGCCATTGATTCATAACTGTGAAAGGGTAAACACATTTCACAATGATAAATTTTTCAGCCATGCCAGGAATCGAATCTGGCCCCCTTGTCAGATTATATTTTCTTAACTACCATTTTTAATTTGTTTCTGTTTGGTGTTTTAATCCATGTGCTATTCAATAAACTACCACCATGGCTGGCATATATTTACGATTTTAATCATGTGTTGTCAAGTATATTTTTTGTTTTTCATGATTATTTGAAGCTCACATTGAAATCAAACATTGTCTAATATGTCCCTGAATGAGGCTGGGCACACTCTGAGAAAAATACACAAGTGCGAAACTATTACTCTCTTGCTAGCTACTTTTAAAACAATACTAATTTTTCTGAACCACAAAAGATTTTCTAGAAAACGATAACCATTACAATGAAAAACTACTATGCCTACATAGATTATTGGCCTAAAACATATAAACATAGTAACTAAAGATGTCACCCGCTCGAGTGGCCAAATGGTCTAAGGCGTCATTCTCATTTTAGACTGGCCTGCTGATAACGGGAAGATAAAGTTTTGTATCCCAGTCGAGACTATTTAGGCTGATTTTTCATAAATGGTTTCCCACTCTCCTTCCACGCAAATGTGGGTAGATTAACTCTAAAATGCTTCCTTCCTCATCCCTACCCCATTTGAGTAATTATATATTTGTATAACCTGAACAGGTAGTAAGACAGTTATAAAAAAAAAGCTTGTTTCTAAGTTAGACACCTTAGTGACTCTTCATCAAATTATATGTCTGTGCTTTAATTTGAGTGTGACAGTAAAGCTGAATTCAAACTATGCTGGAGTTTTGTGTTAACATATGTCAATATATCACAACAACATATCACCTTCAAGTGATTACACTTCTCTGATGTATCTGGTGTATTTTGTCGGTGATATTTGAGTTGCTAATTTGTCGTAACTTTCTATTATTCAAGAACAAAGTGCTGACAGAATTTTGTGTGCTTACATTTAGCTTGAGGTGAGCTATGTTGCATTAATCATGTTTATAAAACAATTGATCAGCCTGCCAAATTTGAAGTATGGTCTATAATAAAGTTTTTGAACATTATAAACATTTGCCTGTTCAAAATTCATTGTCAGATTAGTGATTTTTATGGAAAAAATGTGATGAGTGAAGGGCTGATGAGAAAGTGGGTTAAACAGGTTACTGAAAGAAGGGAAAATGTTCATGACTAGTGTAGCAGCTACTTGTCCTTAGTCGACACGGATCCGTGCATAAAATTGTTACGGAAAACTCCCCACTACAAAAAAGCTTGTGTTTGGGGTGGTTATCCAAAATCCTCGCAGAGGATCACAAGAAAAGAACAGACGATCAGTTATGGAATTTTCTCAGTGGAACCAAGGAGAAAGGAACATGTTTTTAGTTAGGTTCGTCAGAAGTGATAAAACATGTGTTTCTCATTTGACACCAAAAAACAAGCTAAAATAGATTTATTGGCAGCATACTGGCTCCCCAAAATGCAAGAAATTTAAGCAGACGTCCACTGGAAAAATCATGTGCACCCTGTTCTGGGACAGGTAGGTAATTCGGTTGGTGAAACTTATGCTACCAGACACACCGATCAACGCATATGTATGTGTACTCCAAAACTCTAAAGAAGTTGCTTCGTGATGCAGAACAAAGGACTTGGTATTTTGGGTTCGGGAGTTGTGCTGCTGCACAGCAATGTGTGCCCACACACTGTGGCTAAGACACGACAGCCATTTGACTGGGAACTAGTGGATTACTCCCCCCCACCCCTATAAGGCCCCAGCACCCCTTACAGCCATTATCTAACACTGAGTGACTTTCCTTGGTTTCTACACCTGAAAAGCTTTCTTGCAAGTGAGAAGTTTATTAACAACAACGATAAGATGAAGAAGAGCGTTGAGAACTAGCTCATGTCACAAGCAGCCAACTTCTATGAACACGGTGTACTACATCTTGTGCCACTCTATAAAAAAAAACTCCTCAGTTTTGATGTGATTAGAAAGTATATTAAGGTACCTAGGATTAGATAAAAATAAAAAAATAATAATTTTAAATTCAGTCTTTTCTTTTAATATTCAAACGGTTCCTAGATGTGTCTCACAATAATAAAATGATTTGTACTGTAGTAAAAATAAGACATTATTATAATTTGTACTTTATAACTACTTTTTAAACTGGTTTATAACTCTAGGTCCTCATATCCAGAAATTATCGAGGTGATATAGACATGGGTGTGGTTGAAAAGTTTATGCCTCTGCTGATGGAAAAGGAAGAAGAGGGAATGCTGACGCCAATTCTACAGACTACAGAATGTACTTTTTCATATATCAAGTACAACAATTTGTACATTGTGTCAACCACTAAAAAGAATGCAAATATTGCTTTGGTGTTTGTATTTCTTCATAAAATTGTTCAGGTATGATTATAAGATTTGTTACAACTGTAAAGCAATCATTACTCAAACTCGAGTGTGAAAAATTAATTGCACAAATAATGTAAATACTATTTTAAAATGGGCTTTTCATTGTATTTTTAATTGAGTTTTAACACAAATTGATGTGTTTTGATTGGCTACAGGTTCACTTCTGATAGCTGAATCAAATTAAATTAACATAAAAATATGACCTTGGATACAACACAAACTGAAATGACTTTGTGGTAGAGCATAGATGTGCAAAGCCAAAGCTGATAGCTTTGATCAGCAGAAGCTCTTGCACTTCCAATATGGATTGTTTTAAGAGATGTGTATGACCTTGGGCATAAAATGAAGCTATATAAAGTCAAGAATATTTTCATATAAAGCTAACAATCCTTGCTTCAATGTCTGTGTACAGGGATCACTTTTTATCATATTTGAATTATGTTTATTACGTGCTTCAGTGGCTGCATGGTCTAAGGCATCACACTCGCAATAAACTGGACTGCATATGATGAAATTGGGGTTTAAATCATGGTCAAGTGAACTAGAGTTATTTTCCCTAAATGGTTTTCCACTCTATACCTCCACTCAAATGCATATACACTTCCTCTAAATTCAACCCAACCTCATCCCTAACACATTAGTGTAATTAGTAAATATGCGTACAACTCGCACAGATAGAAATATGTGATGCTAAAGAAATATGTTTATTAACAGCATATAATTTAAATAATAAAATGTTAATTTAATATCTATTGTTTAGTTGTACTAACTAGATTGTAGCACTATATTAAGTTGAACATGTTTTTCTATTTTCTCTAGGTAATGATTGAATATTTCAAAGAATTGGAAGAAGAGAGTATTAGAGATAATTTTGTCGTTATTTATGAATTGTTGGATGAATTACTAGATTTTGGCTATCCTCAAACTACAGACAGCAAAATACTCCAAGAGTGAGTATTTAATAATTGTTTCTTTCCATTTCTATGTGAAAATATACGTTTTTCCCATTCTAATAAGTGACCTAAAGGACACCAACATTTTGCTTCTATAGAATGGTGTGATGCATTTTGGCTAATTTAATTGATATACAGTACAGTAAAACCTTGGATTACGAGCGTAATTCGTTTCGTAAACGTGCTCGCAATACAAAGCACTCGTATATCAAAGCGAATTTTCCCCATAAGAAATAATGGAAACTCAGATGATTCGTTCCACAACCCAAAAATATATAATCTAAAAATGATTAAAACAAAATACTTTTTCTTACCTTTTTTATTTTTGTTATTTAAATGTAACTGGACTGTGTTCAAATTAATTAATTAAATTTAATCGTTGCTGGTGTGAGGTAGACAAGAGAGAGGGGAGGGGGAGGTGGGTTATTGTTTAGGACGACGTTCACTGTCACTAACGGAATCACTGTTATCCTTTGGCTCACTGGAATCTTTTTCTTTTTGTGCGACTTTAACAAGGAACCTATCCAATGACACTTGCTTTTGCCTCCTTTTAAGGATTTTATGGAAATGTGACATTGCATTGTCGTTAAACAGATTCATCGCTCGCACTGCTACAGCCTTATTCGGGTGGTGATTTTCTACAAAATGTTGCACTGTTTCCCACATTTTACACATCTTCCTAATCTCATTTGAAGTGAGGGATTCCTTTATCTTTTCCTCCTCCTCCTCCTCCTCAGATGAGATCTCCATAACTTCTTGTAGTTGCTCGCGATGCAGATCCATCAGTTCGTCGGTGGTCAGCTCCTGGACATGTTCCTCCACAAGCTCTTGAATGTCGTCCTCATTCACCTCCAGTCCCATGGTCTTCCCCAAGGACACGATTTCATCAACAACTGGTGGCTCCTGTTCATGAGCAAACACCTCGACGCAATCAGACCACAGTTTTCTCCAAGCGGAATTGAGGGTTCTCTTGGTGATCCCATCCCAGGCCTTATCGATGATCTTGAGGCAGTTTACGATGTGAAAATGGTTTTTCCAAAACTCTCGGAGGGTAAGGTTGGTTCCTTCGGTCACCTCGAAGCATCGCTGAAATAGTGCTTTGGTGTAAAGCTTTTTAAAGTTTGAAATGACCTGCTGATCCATGGGCTGGATTAATGGAGTGGTGTTAGGAGGAAGGAACTTGACCTTAATGAATTTTAATTCCTCCAGTAAGTCATCCTCAAGGCCAGGAGGATGAGCAGGTGCATTATCCATAACCAGCAAGACTTTGAGTGGCAAACTCTTTTCTGAAAGGTATTTCTTCACTGCAGGACCGAATACCTCGTTGATCCACTCAACGAACAAGATACGAGTGACCCAAGCCTTTCTGTTGGACCTCCACATAACGTTTAACTGGCTCTTCTGTACCTTGCATTTCTTGAAGGCTCGTGGATTCTCTGAATGATACACGAGAAGGGGCTTGACTTTAAAATCGCCGCTTGCATTAGCACACAACAAGAGGGTGAGACGGTCTTTCATGGGCTTGTGACCGGGCATTGTATTCTCTTCTGCTGTAATGTAGGTCCTCTTTGGCATCTTTTTCCAAAATAGCCCCGTCTCATCGCAGTTAAAAACTTGCTGTGGCAGGTAACACTCGGAAACCATGAGCTTCTGGAACTCGGCAACAAATGCCTCAGCTGCCATAGCGTCCGAACTCGCACCCTCTCCGTGCCTCAAAACACTATGGATACCACTTCTTCTCTTAAAGTTATCAAACCATCCCCTGCTCGCCTTGAAGCCTTCTTCGCTTTCTGTCGACGTACCTGGCAGTTTACTTACGAGGTCGGCATACAAGGTCTTTGCCTTCTCGCAGATAAAGTTCTCGGTCACAGTATCACCTGCTAGTTGCTTCTCGTTTAACCACACGAGAAGCAACTTTTCTACATCTTCGAGAACGCGTGGCCGTTGCTTTGATACTCTCGTGACTCCTTTTGCTGCATCTAGCCCCCTTATTTCTTCTTTCTTCTTTAATATTGTACAAATCGTCGACGTAGACTTGTTATAAAATCTTGCAATGTCAGATACTCGCATACCTCGTTCGTGCTTCTCGATGATTTCCTTCTTAACTTCCACCGTAATCATCTCCTTCTTCTCACGACCTACCTTTTCAACCTTTTTTTTCATGGGGGCCATTGTTGCAGTACAGTTAATAAAGAACAGTCACTACACTTGGACACAAAATAAAAAATGCTTTACTATCCACAAACACGTGGTCACAATACTAAAGTAAACAGTACTGTATACGCTTGCACGGATTTTGACTGTATATCCTACGAGTGAGGCACACCGACTAAGACCAAGAATAGGAGTCGATTACCAACATTCCCGCAGCCAGAAAGAGAAGGAGAGAGGTAGAGATAACAGAAACATCTGCTTAGTTGTGATCACGTGACGCTTGGCAGACAAAGCGTAACCATAGTATGTACTACTCGTATTGCAAGACATAGCTCGTTTATCAAGTTAAAATCTATTGAAAGCATTTGCTCGTCTTACAAAACACTCGCAGACCAAGTTACTCGCAATCCAAGGTTTTACTGTAGTAGTAATAATAGAACCACACAGTTTTTTATTTATTAAATCAAAAATTTCACCAATCTTACACACACATGGTGTGACCATTTTGTTGTATTTAGATGCCATTTGAGGTCAGAGTGATTTACCTATATGTTGTTGGTATAATTTGTATCTACAACCCCCTCCGCCTCCCTCTTTCTTTTGTTGGTATGAGCAGTTTTCACTTTAGACGAGTCGTCGTTAACACAGCATAAACAATTGACACGTGTGGAGATGGACCATTTTATCTAGTCACTGGTGATTTAAGTTTCTGTTGGAAGCGAGTAGTCAGTCTCAGTGTGAGCCTCTCGCATGATGTGTGCCTTGTATCATCTCATATTATTATATTTATATTAATTATTGTTAATATGTGCATTCTCAATTAGACTTTGATTTATTGATTTCTACCTAAAAAAAATGTGGTATCTACTGAACAAGTTACTTCACAGTATTTAGGTTCCCTTATGGCTTTCTCGTGACTAGTAGTAACGCCGGGTTTACGCATTGCAATAGCTTTTTCGGTTCCTGGATCACATCCTTTTCAAAAAACTCCACCTAGCCTTTATTTCTTTTTCATCACAAACAGAAGCTATGACATAATCAGAGCCCAGCACCATGGTTAGTTTTTATTAACAGAGCTATTATTATAATATCTCAATACCCTTACTTATTTCAAGTGTGGTGCTTCAATTGTACTATAGGGCCTATTGTTTTGAATACCTGAAACTACCACTCCACATATCTTTCACAGTTTCTTTCAGTGTATTTGCCTTCTGAATGAGTCATAAGAATATTCTTGTCCTCACTTTGTTGTTACCTCATGTTCGAATGAAGTATATTCTAGCCTCCAACTGCCGCCAGGCTAAGGATAGTTAAATTGCATGTTTTGTGCCTACATGGCCTCCAGTTAGAATATGTCAGAATAGTGTGTTGGATAAGTTGTTAACATCTCTACTGCTGCAGTTGTGAAATATGGTCTCCTAACTTAAACAAAGAAAATAAACTTAGGGTGTTTGAAAACAAGGTGCTTTGGTTGATACTTGTTAGTGGAGGAGGTTATATAATGATGAGTCACATTCCTTGTACTCATCACAAAATATTGTTAAGATAGTTAAATCTCACATTATGGTTGACACGACATGGAGTGGGAATGAAAGAATCTAGAACTGTGTTCAAGGTATTGACTGCCAAACCATTTGGGGAAAAACAATTGATTGGTAAGACCTAAATGCAGATGGGAGGATAATATTAGCATGGATCTGAAAAATATAGGGTGTAGTGAGGTGGACTGGATAGAACTATCTCAATAAAGGGATAGGTGGCTTACCTTTGCGAGTGCTGCAATGATCTTTTGAGTTCCTAATTCCATAGAGTAAGATAAGATATAACTAATTAACTTTAAAAAAGAAATTAACTTTAATACATTTTTAGTATGTATCCCTATTTTGATATTATACTTTAAGCCTAATTTTCACATTTTGTCAGACAATTTAAGCCAATAAATGATGACACATTTAAAAGTAATTTAAGATTTGGTTTTTTTCTCCTTTGTTAAATTTTATTTTTTAAATAAAGGACAAAGCTACTTATGGATTTCCCTTTCAAAGAATGGACACACCAGATAGTCTTTAATAAACTCTTATTTTTTAGTCATCTACAGAGTGTTTCTAAACACTGTGCCCAAACTCAAACCACAGCATCTTCGGGCAGAAAGAAACAGAATATTCCATTAAAATTGTCCGGGAAACTCATCTAGTATTACTAAATGTAAGTTGATGTTAGGAGCAACAACGCCAGGAGTACGCATCTGTAAGTACTTATGTGTACAACTAGTTGCATAGAATTAGGGGGAATTATGTGCCTAGCCACGAGCAGCGATTCTGAAGGATGAGTGTGTGTCAAACGCAATCGTGAAGGAGGAGGGGGGGGCAGTTGGAGCACCTATTGTGATATACCAGCCCAGTGATATGCAACTTGTTTTATACTTACGTACTTACAGCTACATACTCCTGGGGTTTTTATGCCAATTTCAACTACTACATGCAAGACTACCTTTCAGACTTTTTTTACAGGGATTTTCTGTTATTTCTGCCCACATATGCTATGGTTTAAATTTAGTTGGAGAGCCTATAAACATTAATTATTTTATCTTATGAGTGTTAGTATTGACTTGGATAATTTCATTCATTCTACTTCTCTACTTTTTTTTTATAGATACATCACTCAAGAGGGTCATAAACTTGAAATACAACCAAGAATACCGGTTGCTGTAACAAATGCCGTGTCATGGAGATCTGAAGGAATCAAATATAGAAAGAATGAAGTCTTCCTTGATGTTATAGAATCAGTCAATTTGTTGGTATGTGTCCAAATTTTGGGGAAGTTTGTACTAATATTTGTGTAATTTTTTCCGCAAATGCTCATTGCAGGTTAAATGATACTTTACGTGAATTGAAAACTATTTATTTTTATCATCTTCAATGTGTCTTAAGCATTTGAGTGTTCTAGATTAATAAGTAGTCCTCTTTCAAGAAGTAACTCAAAATTTTGTTGCCTCTTTGTTTTTTGTCTCAATTAATTAAAGTAATTTAGTTTTTAGATGTATGAAATACAATTAATTAGGTTTTTGATTTAATCTATTCCTACATAACAAAATTACCAACCTTCTAATTGACTTAGTTCCCATTAAAGTAGTTTCCTTGGGACTTTATACAGTAATCGTGCCACGGTGTAAAGCCGTTTATTAAGTCATATATTTGAATTGGGGTGACCTCACGGTCTAGGGATAAGGTGTCGGACTTCTGTGCTGGGTTCATTCCACGGTCCCGGCACAGATTTATCTGATCGCCAAACCCTTCCTTCGCCTCTAACAAGATGTGTATTAATCACATCTTGTGAATGTGTAGAATGCCGGGCCTCCACCGTGGTTCGGATCCCACGTTAAACTGTAGGTCCTCCATTTCATCTCACAATCACCCTACCATTAC
The DNA here is from genome assembly GCA_902151425.1 of Timema shepardi. NCBI lineage: Eukaryota > Metazoa > Arthropoda > Insecta > Phasmatodea > Timematidae > Timema > Timema shepardi. The sequence goes on from CABFVX010000818.1 coordinate 60,585, forward strand.
ACATTAGCTTAAGTGTGTATAACCCGAATGGGTATTAAGATGTGGTGTTAATAATAATAATAATAATAATAATAATAATAATAATAATAATAATAATATATGTTTAAAATTCTTTAAATGCATTTCATGTTTTTTTTAATCATGGTGACAACATTAAATATTTTTCCATTTAACAGCATTTTTAGTTACGGAAACAGAAATAAATCGCGGGGAGCTAAATCTGGTAAATAGGAAGGGTGTGGAATTACAGCTATGTTTTTAGCCAGAAATTCATACATAAATACAGCATTTGTGTTATCTTATTAGTAAATCATCAATTTAAGAAAAACAAAGCACTTCAATAATTTCTTCTTTTTTAGGCAAATGCTAATGGTAATGTTCTACGCAGTGAAATTGTTGGAGCTATCAAGATGCGTGTATACTTATCAGGCATGCCTGAACTGCGTTTAGGTCTTAATGATAAAGTACTCTTTGAAAGTACAGGAAGAGGAAAATCTAAATCAGTTGAACTTGAGGATGTAAAGTTTCATCAGTGTGTACGTTTGTCAAGGTGAACTTTATGATTAACTAATTAAATGATTAATTCTATAAACTAATGGTAAATATTAAATAATTCTACTAAGGCCATGCCATACCAAATCACAATTATTTAAAAAGTTAGACACCCTTTCCATTGAGAGTTCTTGTATTTAATATATGTGAAAAAACATAAAGGTAAATTAACCTAACTGTTTCCATAGCAATGAAGTAAATAATTTCACTTAGTTGATTACATTTTACACTGGTCTTACAAAATAAATTCTTAAACTAGTGAAATATGTGTGGTTATAACACACTCCTTACTACATATATTTAGAATGTTTTTAAAAATATTAACCCTAAACCAAATCAGCACTCTTTCTTCGATATAGATCAATTCCCAAAAATGTCAAATATGTGCAATGTTTGGCAGCACTTATGAATGTTTTTCCATCAAATTGAACCAAACACTCAAGAGATTGCGGCCTATGGGCACACATTTGTCAACAATAATAGAAACATTATTTTGGTAAATAAAAATATAGGGTTAATTTTATACATTTTCTTAACACATTGCACACAGGCATGAACTTATTTGGAGAACTCTCAGATAGGTACTGGCCAAATTTATGATATTTTGAATTTTTGTTGTGAGAGTACTTTTCGACATAGACTACTTTTTTGTGTGGGCTTATAATATTATAGAGTTATTTATGAGCTTTCAGATTTTGTATGGACTTGTTTGGTTTTATAGAAGAATTTTTTTAAAAAATAAACTGTGCGGTAGTTTTAATTGATAAAACTTCTCTTTTTTTTCGAATTTATTAGACAAAAAGAAATTTAAAAAATAAAAAGATTTGTACACATTTTGTTACAAAAGCAAGAAATAATAATCTTCACATTCTGAACTGGAATTATCTAATAATATCGATTCTTTGTTGGAATTGTCAAGCAAAGTTGCAGTTATACTTTGTGAAGTGCTGCCACCTAGTATTTTTTTATGAACTAAGACAGTCTTAGAAAACATTTACAGAACACTATACTCTAGCGTATCTCAGGTCATTGCGTATGTAAACATCTAAAAGAGGACTCGAGTGTAGCTCGGGCATGGTAACAACAGATACTTACTCTAGTCCAATAGTAGCTCAGATATGGTGTTCAATGTGTTAATATGGTCACCTCATTATTTTTAATGTTAAATGTGGTCCTTATGAAAAAATAAGTTTGACACACCTGGTCCAAGGTGTCACACTAGCATTAGACTGCTGATGATAGGGATATTGTGGTTCAAATACTGGTCGTGTGTACAGAGGGTGTATTTTATAAATGGTTTTCCACTCTCCTTTTCAAATGTAAGTACACTTTTTCTCTACTCAACCTTTCTCATTTACCCACTCAGTACTCTTTGTTCATATGTGGATAACACAAACAAGTAGTAAAACGTGTTGGTGAATGTATATTTTTTTAATATTCACATGTATAGGTCATCCTATACTTCGGATCACTTAAAAGTACAGACCTTTGCAATAAATAAAACAAGTATTGTGTTCAAATTTTCAGATTTGAAAATGATCGTACCATCTCATTCATTCCTCCTGATGGGGAGTTTGAGTTGATGTCGTATCGTTTGAATACACATGTAAGTATTGTCATTCAGGGAATTTGTGTGTTTAATAATTGATGGGTAAATTCAATCAATTCGTGATTTTAAGGGGTTACCTCATTTTAAAACGGAGACTGCTTACCTAAAGCACATGTATCCATTGTTTCGTTGTAAATATTTACCAAACTAATTTCCTGACACTACCATAAAGAATAAGGTTTTTTTAATCTTTCATTTATATTTTATTTTTTACAGGATAAATATCAACTAGATATATAAACTTGTAATTCTTAGATTATAAATACTTACATTTCAACTAGAATGAAATGGTGTGGTCATTCCTGATTTGATTTTTCTTCTTACAGGTTAAACCACTTATTTGGATTGAATCAGTTATAGAAAGACATGCCCACAGTCGAGTAGAGTACATGATAAAAGCCAAATCACAGTTCAAAAGAAGATCAACTGCGAACAATGTAGAAATTGTCATACCCGTACCTGCTGATGCCGATTCACCAAAATTTAAAACCACAATTGGGAGTGTCAAATATGCACCTGAACAAAATGCCATCACTTGGACTGTGAAGTCATTCCCTGTATGTTAATCTTAACATTACCAAAATCTAATTGATTATAGCTTTTTCTCATTTATTAGGAAAATGCCAAGTGCCTTTGCCTATTCAAGTCTGTGTATTCTTCTTGCTTATTATAACTTTGGAATTAACTATAGTGAATTTTGACCAAACTTTTTACACATAATAATGGACTCCCCATTAGGACACCACTGATTTGGTTATCTTCTTTGGGGCTACAATTTCTGAAAAAGTTTTATTTAAAAATTTAAAAAAAGTACAAATCTTACATACACACCTAAAATGGTTTACAATATTGCATCAACTTTACTGAAGTTGGCATTCCTTAATTTAAGGGACAAGACTATAAAAACATGGTTTTATTTAGCTCTCTAGATCCATATGAAATGATAGATAGAATTTTAAAATACAATTGAATCAAACCTTATGTATTTAAATGTTGTAGTCAAATGTGTGAAAAGAGAAACATTAAAAGTTTTTAGAATAATGAGCATGTATGACTCGGTGTATGGATGTCGCCAAAGCGAAGGGAGTATTCAAAGACGGGAAAGTGGGGCGAAAGTTAGTTTGGATGGATTGGGTACAGAGCTTATATTTTTTAGCTATATGCACAGTTTTTTACCGACTCTGTAATGTAACGGAGTGATTAGGTATGTGTGAATGTATGTATATATATCTAAAACATTTTTTTACATAAATCAGAATTAGTTTGCTTCTACCTTGGGTGCTACACTACAAAATTCTAAGTTTCATGTTAAGGAATGTGTGTGTGCGTGTGTTTGCGCGCACACACATGCATGCCAGAATTTTAAAAGATATTAAAATTTTATCAAAACTTTTATAATCATGGCCCTTTTAAAGGACTTTTTCTAATACCACCAATTCAGCCCATATTAACATAATTATTGTTACATTTTTTTATATTTTATTTCCTTACTTTTTAAATTAACTTTTATTAGTTTTGGTACTCATAAATTAACAGAGAATAATTATTGTTATTCAAGTTGACAATAACCATCTCTCTATTTAAAATAAAGTTTGTAATTCAAATATCACTTTGTGAAATGTTTATGCAAAGGATGTGAAAAATAAGTTAATTCTACTAATCTTTATAAAATAGGGCAAGTAATCCCTGATTTTTATAAGAAGCCCCCTTTCGACTACCAGTATTGATAATAAATTTTACATTATTTTGGCTTTTAAAGGCAACTAGCTTAAAATTTCAAAAAATATCTTAACTCCTTTAAAAGCTAATGCTTATTATATTTACTTAAATACTCAATTCAAAATTGAAAAGAACATAGCTAGATATTTTATTACATTTTATCAATGACTTGGCCATACCCTCTCCAACATCTCTTTTAATTTTATTGGGATTTAAAACTACTATTGTTGACCTTGGTGATCTTGGGGTAAAATGCTTGCCTCAGAATCCCAAGCTTGTGGGTTCAAACCCAGCTGGGGTCGACGGATCTTTCTTGCGTGATAAAAATTCGTAGCCCAATTTCCTTTGGAGGGAAAGTATTACTGTCAGTCCTGTGTTGATTGGGACATTTAAAAGAATCCTGGAGGGTAAAATTACTTTTGAGTTTACTCTTTATAAACATAGAGAAGTTTCCTGTAGTAGTGAAAGCAAGCCTCTCTTTAAAAATCTGTTTATTAGTGTTTTATCTAAACAATTTCTACACCAGAAAAACTGATAACTGTGCTGACTCACTCATTAAAACTCTAGAAATATTTATATTCCCACTATACAGTAATTCACTCAGACAGCACAACATTTAAGAAGGAAAGAACTTTCAGATTTTAGAACCCAGGCGATAATACGTACAGTAATTAAACACACTTTACTATTTATTATCAGCCTTGGTGGCATAGTTAGCTAACGCGCTAGTCCTGTTGAGCTCGACTACCGAGGACGGGGAGATTGAGGCTTTAATCTTGGTAGGGTGAACGGGGGGTGGTTTTTTCTTAAATGGTTTTCCACTCTCCCTCCACGCAAATGCGGGTTCAGTTCCTCTAAATTCAACCTTCCCAATTCCTACTCCATTAGCGTAATTGGTACTTAAGCGTATAACCCGAATGGGTAGTAAGACGCGGATATATATATATATATATATGTATACACACACACACACACACACATACTATTTATTTAGCCTGTACGAACCTTTGAATCTGAATAATATTCTTACTAAGATTGGATTCGATTCGAAATTTTTAATCATAATATTGGGAGATCTAGATTTGATTTGAAATTTTGAATTTAAATACTATATGGATTCAATGAGTTTGGTTCAAAATTGAATATTTAGTTCATACTTACTTAACAAATTAATATAATCAAACCAAAAACCAATTTCATGCTAGAGAAATCAGTTCCAGGTCCTAAAGGAATCTTATGGGGGTACAATTGTTTTTCACAATGAATATCTTGTATTTTAAAAAAGTAGTTAGGCCCACCTGTTTTTGTAAATATTATTCAACCTTTTTACTCTCTTTATAATGAAGTGGTCTAATCTTTATTATATTTTTCACCTTTGAAGATTAGTTCAAATGATTAAATTTTTTTTAATAAACCTAAAATGTTTACTTTTTTTAGATGTTTTATTATTTGATTGGATTCAGAAACTTAACATAGTAATATATTCAACACAAACTCTATTTAAAACAACATAATAAGCCCAAAATAAATTATTCGATTCTGGTCTGAAACAATTTTCATAATAAAATATTTGATCCAATGGTTTTTTATCATAAGATTTGACTAGGATTTAATTCGATAAAATTAATATAGAATGAGATTTGATTCGAATTCGACTCAAAGCTTTTTTTAGACATAAGATTTGATTCTGACTCATTGACAATTTTTTTTAGGCATGAGATTCGATTAGAGTTTTATTATTATTATTATTATTTTTATTATCATTATCATTATTATCAGCACCGCGTCTTACTAACTGTTCGGGCTATACGCACTTACGCTAATGTGTAATAGTAGGGTGATTGTGAGATTAAATGGAGGACCTACAGTTTAACGTGGAATCCGAACCACGATGGAGGCCTGGCATTCCCCACATTCACAAGATGTCTTGTCAGAGGTGAAGGAAGGGTTTGGTAATCAGATAAATCTGTGCCGGGACCAAGGATTGAACCCTGGCCGCCAGCATAGAAGTCTGACACCTTACCCCTAGACCGCCAGGTCACCTAGAGTTAAAAGATCAAGATTTTGATTCTAATTGAAAATTATGGATTCCCACAGGTTTACTATTTTATAATATGCTTTTTTTTTTAATAACTCTTTGAGTATTACAACTTGTGGTTTGTTTGTAAGATTTTCAAATCAAAGACATATTTGATAATTCATTGTTACAGGGAGGAAAGGAATATCTTATGCGTGCTCATTTTGGTTTGCCAAGTGTAGAAGGAGAAGACACAGAGGGAAAGCCTCCTATACAAGTAAAGTTTGAAATTCCTTATTTCACAACATCTGGAATTCAGGTAATTGAAACTAAAATTCATTAACTTAATTCTATTATAACCTACCCTTTAGTTATACTGTAATATTACGTTAATGTGAATTTGATAAATTAAATAATTTTACTGTACAGAATACCTAATGCCTTATTTAAATGTTTGTGAGATTTTGACTCACCAAATATATTCTACAAATCATTGAAAATAATGTAAATAAGCTACTTCTGTATGTTAGAAACTTGTTGGAAAGTAAATAAGTAAAACGTAAAGGGTGATTTAAAAATACAATTTTAAATTTAATGTTGTCTTAATTTTGATAGATCCTCAACTATGGCAAATATACTTATTTAGTTTTATATTTATATAAAATATAATTGTGTGTATACAGTGGGAGCACATTCCCTCACAAAATTCACAATCAGTATTTGTTTTAATTCAACACATTTTAGAAGCGTTGTTTATACATTTATGCTATTAAATCATTTTGTTGAATAACTTCTATATACTTGTTTGCAGGTGAGATACTTGAAGATAATTGAGAAAAGTGGTTACCAAGCATTACCTTGGGTACGATATATTACACAAAATGGAGATTACCAACTTCGCACCAATTAATACATCTAATTTGTTGTTTTTTAGCTACCCAATTTATATATATATCGACGAAATTTTAAAACCTTATGTTTCTTTATTTCTTATGCCATATTATTTTTCAAAACCTACCCATTAATGAAATATATCATTTGCAATAACTGGCACACCATAAAACGTTTTTGGAAAAATTCATTTTTAAGCATTAAATCTGTTGCTACCCGTACCTACACTCTTAACATTTTTCTATCTAAGTGGCTCTCCAAGAGGGAAGGTAGTTCAAGACAAAAATGGGAATGTGTTTGTGTGATTTTATTAGAAAAATGTCCATAAGTTAACTACAATATGACTACAGAAGAAGTGGTGTATTTTCTAACGCTTAACTAAAGATACTGGACCGTAAAGACCATATAGACAGTTTTGCTAGTAACCTGCCACAAAACTTATAAGTCGTACCTTCGATGCCCACTCGGGAGACTTAACTACTATGTCCCGAGATGGACAGGGCTGACACGCATCGCATAGTCTTCTTAGATGATCAATTACTAAGAGTGTACAACAGAATGGGGGCTCTCTACCTAAAATTTCAATAGCTATCTACCTGAAAGAGGTCACCTCCCTCTTGTTTATTTAGTCATGTCTCGCCTGTCAGCATGGAGTGGCTCTTTTGAGTAAATATAATTTGCAACACTTTCCTAAACAAAGTGCCTATTTGCTTTTATGTAACATACAATATGGCGGCTACTTAAGATTCCATGATCTGGCGCTCTGGCAACACTGTCTACGTGTCATTAATATTTATTCATACTTAAACTCGGCCTCGTGAGGACAAATGAGGAGCTACTTGAATAAAGAAGCAACAGCTTCGGTTTAGAAAACGATTAATTGCTGGAGGGCTAGTTATACTTACCTCATTACACATACTATCTGAAAACGTTGGCAATATCACCACTAACAGCGGCGACTGCTCAGTTGATATATTCCCCTCTTGGACTCAAACCATGTTTTTTTAACAAAGCTAGGATGGTTAAATAAGCTGATTATTTACTTAAGTGAATGTTACACCTCGTTAATAATGTTCGTTTTAAAAAACTTCATTTTTTCATTTGTCATATTAAGACATCCTTCAACAAATATAAGGGTTACCCAACCACAACGTGGTAAACTCGTGTCCTGATTCATCACAAGTTGTTTTTGCACTATTTCTTAATGTTCCTATCACAGTTTCATATTTATTATTTAAAAGTACATTGATAATATAAATATAAAATATGATAATATTCATATATATTTGTGAAGTCTAGAAGATTGATTTGGACAAAAAAAGTGGTTAAAAATATTTATGTGCAGTCTAAACAAAATATTCTTTTATATGACACAAACTCCACACTTAAAGCATTTCTTGAGTGTGTGTTTTTCCTTTACTGACTGAATTTTCGAAAGTTTTAATGACCCTTGATTAAATATTTTCAATATTCTCTGAGTGTTCAATTTCAAGCAACTAATAAATCCTCTTGCATCATTTTTACTAGTCCGTAGTTGAACCCACAACTATTTCATACTTTTTTTAAGCAACATTTGTACTTTACACAAAAGAAATTAAACCATCAGACTCAATTTTTGTAATCGCATATATTGTACAGCCTTTGAAATAAATTTGATGTATTATAAAAGCACATCTTAGATCAAAAACGGCATCAACACTTTAATATCATATTATAATATAAGTATTTTTTTTACAAAGTGTAAAACGCCCCCATAAAATAAAAATTGCAGGAAACAATTAATACTGTAACCACTGAGCAATACAACCATTTAACACACATACAAACTCTCATTATCCAAAAGCTTAGCTTAGTCTGTAGTATGTGTTTCTACTGATTTGAGGGTCCCGGCTTCGATTCCTCGCATGGCTGAAAAACATACGATAGATGAATGAATGAATGAATGAATGAATGTGGGTTTACCCTTTCGCAGTGATGAATTGACGGCCGGTGACTGGATGTTGTGCCTGTCCTAAGTTATTATAACACATAGAAGTTACGACAGGTCTAGCCAGCAGGTATTGGAAAATATATGGCTTGAATAATAAACTTACCCAGGCCATAGGCTAGAAACAGTGATGGATGTAAAAACAAACTCATTGTAGTTCTTAACCCATGAATAGATTACACAATTACAGTTCTTGTAATGTAAATATAAAATTACCTCACAAATTATTTTACACTTTTTAAAAATTAGTATACGTGAGTGGAAAAACTAATTTAAGGTGGTGGGCTGTTGCATTAGTCCTGTGCGAGTGAGTAAATAATGAGTAACTTTGCTTTTGTTTACAAACAAGAGACATACATTTCAAAAACACTGGTAGAGGAATTTATTTGCTTGCACACACTCCTATATTCTTACATCAGTAAATAAAGATTTAAACTTTTATTTTAATGTTTATGTAAGCGTATAACCTGAACGAGTAGTAAGACGCGACGCTAAATATTATTATTATTATTGTTATTGTTATTGTGATGTAAAATTATCATCACAAAAAAGGGTTGTTTTAAAATCTTAAGTCTCATTGTAAGCCGATCACTTTTTTATAATGGTCATTTTACCACACACATTCCATTATTGTATGCATTTATTGGAGAGGAATTAAGAAAACACTTATTTAAATTAATTCTCTGACTTATGTTTTACTTATTTATAAAATTTGCTTACCAAATAATTGTATATAGTTTTTCTTTTATGTATTTACTGTGAATTTATTTTGATTAAAATTTATTTAAATGTTTTGTTCATATTTAATATGCAATAATGTTTCCTGATTGAGAAAAATTTCATGTTTGAGAGAAAATATAAATTGAAAGCGAGTAACACTTTTGTTAGGGTTTTATTAAAAACATTCCATTTGGAAAACACATACATAAAATACATAGTATTAATATAAAACTGTCCAAAATTTCATATTCAAGAGACAACTCATGGCAAAAGTTTCCAAGCTCATAAGTTTCTTTCTTCAACAGAAGAGAGCAGAAAGTTGATGGGCTTTAAGTTCATCACTGTAGCTTAGATTCTTTTGTGGTCTCTTAGATGTTTAAGTTAACTATTCAAAACATACTTTTTGTGCACTGGGTTTGTATCTATTACTATTATTTGCCGACTCGCACCAGTTGTTGCGTGGTCTAAGTCACTCTAAGCCAGTAGCCTTGGAATAAACCAGACTGCCAGGGCTTTGGAGATTGGGTTTCAAATCCTGGTCAGGTGGTTTTACTTGAATGGTTTACCACTCTTTGATGCAAATTCAGGTACTTTTCCATTAAATTTTACTTTCCTTATACTTACTCCATCATTGTAAATATTCAAATAATCTGAACAGGTAGTTAAATTCTCCCAAAAGTTTTCTGATCTATTTTTATGTTTAATAATGAGGTACTCGCCTCGGTGGCCTAGTTAGCTAACCCGCAGGTTTAGTGTTGAACTAGATTGCCAAGGTTGGGGAGATCAAGGTTCGAATCTTGGTCGGGTGAACTGGGGATGGTTTTTTCCTAAATGGTTTTCCACACACTCCCCACAAATGTGGGTTCACTTTTTCTATATTCAACCTTTCCCATTCCTAATCCATTAGCGTAAATAGTACTTAAGCGCATAGCCCGAACAGGTAATAAGACGCAGTGCTAAGTATTATATAATGAAGTGGCCCAATGGCTAAATAAGTGTATAATAATGAAAATTGTTAGAAACAAAGAAAAAGGAAAAATAAACTAATAAGTGTAAATTTAATGAAGATAGGCAACATAAGGAAAGAAGTAAAATGTGAAAAGAATCTTATGCAAAAGTGACATCTTTTCTTTCTTCTTATCTTCTATAGTATAAATTGTCTAAAACATATTTCAACACACATTGAGTAATATTTTGGCATTGTTGCCTTTACCAAACAAAAAGAGAAGAGAGAATAAACTGTATACAAAAACTCGGTTACTCCATTTTGAATTCAATATTTCTCTACTATACCAGCCCCACTCTTCAGGTAGCAAATTGATTGACATCCATTTTTGAGCTGGCAGATAATATAACCTACAAAGATGTTATTTGCCGCACCTGAGTTATGGTAGAGATGGATTGGATTTGGAAGATTAGAAAATTAGAGTGCTTTCCTGCCAGCTTTTAGGAACACACACAACGAACTAGCAAGGCTCAATAGCTCAGCAAAATCTGTTGTCATTGATACTCGAAGTGTCCCTAATATATTCTCTTATACCTAGAAAACAAGATAAATTTTCACTAAAATGTATCGAAAGTGTATATAATCCTCTTTTCATTTGCAATAGCTAACATAAAGAAGAAAACATTGTACTTGAGAAATGTAGCTTGAAATAAATGTCACTTTAGAGACAACACTACCTAGCCAATTTTTAAAAAAAATTTGTACTAGTAAGTAAATTTTAATGCAACTAAATTGCTTTATGACAAACTTTAAACATAAAATTTAGAGAAAAATAAAGTGAAAAATCAAAATATTTAAAACCATTTTGTATTATGCCATTCTAATGAAAACATACCTTTGCTGTCATATCACAGTGAGAAATATTAAGATTGTAATGCTTTATGGATTTTTTTTATCATGTCACTGATATATGTAGGTGATGTCGTTAAGAATTAAAAAATAATTAAACCCATTTTGTAATCTTATCAAATGATTAAGTTAAAAACAAATACATGCAATCGAGAGCTAAACTCATCTTTTGAATGTTTTATTTTTATATTTCCGTACTCTTAAGAGATTTCAGAAGTTATAACAGTTTGTATGCATCAATGACCATGAAATAAAAAAATACTTGCATCACGTGGATTCTTAGATTAACATTTTGCATCAATTTTTCACTAAATTAAGTGCATAACATTTTTTGTGTGTTGTATTTATGGAGATATTTTCAAAACACTTTTTTAACTTAAGGCCAAATAGTTTTGAATTTGTAACCAAGTAGTCCATGCAAACTATTTTATTTAAAAGTATGCACCAAACTCTAGTTGCATGAAAAAATTTGCATGGATTGGTTCAGGTAAAAATCTTAAAATCATTCAACTACAAATAGACTTGATATATTCAGATCTCCCCAAGGTGTTTAATAAGGTGCTTCATAACATCCTCACTCATAAATTGGAACAATTTGGCATTTGTGTAAATCTCTAAAACTTGTTGAAAATTTAGCTAAATAGGAGAAAAAAAACAGATTAAAGTAAGTGGTTTTAAATCTGTTGTTCTTCCAATCGCTTCTGGAGTGCCACAAGGATCCCATCTTATAACCACTGCTTTTTATTATTTTCATAAACTAACTTGTATCACTTTTTGGCACAAAATGTCTACTCTGCTTTGATGACTTGAAAATATACCCTTAAATTAACTCACGGGTTGATTGTAACATTTTACAATCTGACTTGAACAAGTGTGTAACAACTTTCTTATCCGAGCTCTATTAATTTAGGCTGAAATCCTGTATGTGTCTAAAAAGATAACATTAAGTTGTGATCTTAGTAAAATAATGTTGGTTAGTTTTATTTAACAGTTTGGTTACGTTTTATTCCATCTTCGCACATATAATATTTTCAATCAATATAAAACATTATTTTAGCTAAAGTGTGCGATAAAGGGCAAGTCATATGTGCCCCTTCATTAAGTGTTCTGTAAGGGGTGCAATTTGCACATTTGAAAGAGAATTCAAACACCATTAAAAATGACTTTTGCCTTTAAGCCGACGCCATTTTAACTTTCAAGTGACTTGGCTTCCAAGGGCTCTTGGACGGACTATTCTGGCACAGCCACTGTTATTTGGGGGAAAAAATGACTTCATCTGCATTGTTCATTTTTACTGTATACTTATGTATTCTATTAACTGGTACATTTTTTTTTACAAATTTCAATGAACATTTTTAAAGACACATAAGCACAATAAGCAGCAAGAAGTGTACTATCAACAAATATTCTGCTAATTGGAATTATATTCATTGTGGTTCTTGTGAGGATGAAAACTTACAAGTCAGATTGCAGTGTTGTTGGTGACAAAGATTGCCTCGCTTCACAATAAAATGGTTACAAGCACATGGAGTGCCCCAAGCTGGAGGTAAGCTAGTGTATAGCTCAAGACCGTCCTTACATTTAGATGTCCATTGCAAACTTTAGTAATGTTTGATAGTCACGCTGCTAAGATGAGCACAGAATGAGATGCTATTATTATGTTGTATGACATACTTATGAGTTTACTTTGGGTGGCAAGGGAACCCTATTATTCCACTTTTTGCATGTGACCCCTTATTAAGTATGGTGTGTTTGACCCACATTGAGAAGAACCAGTGTAAGCACAGCAACCATGTTTTAACCTCTTAATATTTTTACTATAGTCAATATTATGGCCTCACACAGGTAAACATGAAGACTCAAATGTCAACCTCATCTAGTTTAAGTTTGTTGGTGAGAAAGGGAGATTGGTGGTCAAATTCTTACTGGGTGAGTGGTTTTTAATAAATGGCTTCCCACCCTACCTCGGCAAAAATACGGGCAAATTGCAGTGTTCTCGCCTTGCACCTAAAAGCTAGAGGCCACGAATAGCCTAAAAGAGGGTGGATGTAATCTAAGGAAATTATTACAACAAGAAGTAAAACATTGTAAGTTAAAGAAAGACTCGAAATATGTATTCAATGTAATAAACAGAGGTAAAACAAATTAAATGGCCTTACAAGTCAAACTGAACTGTATTGGAAAACAAAAAAAAATCATGGCTGAGTCTGCACTTGTGCGGTACGTTTGAGAGTATATTTCAATCTCTCAAGGTATATTATTATTTTATTTGAACTTGTCTGGAAGAGACAAAAAAAAGGTTAATATTATAAAAATTATGTTAAAGAACCTTTCTTAAATGATTTGCAGAGCAACTGATTCACTGCAGTGAATTCAAACCAACAAATTTAGGATCAAAATTTAAATTTAAATATAGAATCAGATATTTATTAAAAATTAAGATTATTTCAAAGAGCTTGAAGAGCCTCTTTCAAATGGTTTGCAACACGTCTGATTCACCACTGTGAATACAGACAAAAGAAATTTATGTTTTAGGATCAAATTTAAATATCGAATTGGATATTTTCTTTATAAAGCTAAATCTTTAAACCTTACGATGATTACAAAGAGCTTAAAGAGCCTCTTTCAAATGGATTACAATGCGTTTGATCCACCACTGTGAATACAGACAATTTAAATTTTAGGATCTAAATTAACTTTAAATATCGAGTCAGATATTTATTATTAGCACAAAGGTTTGACTTGCTGACAAAACTCAAACCTTCGCGGAACTATTACCTCGTCACTTTTAAAGAGTTCAATAAAATTCTTACATTTTAATGTTTGATATTAAAATAGAAAACAAAGCATTGTTATGTTAGAATAGTTGTAATTTCACACTAAATAAATCGGTGAATTTTAAAGTCAAAACCTTATTAACTAACAAAAATAAGCTACTTTAATATTATTCCGAAGAAGATACGTCTACAAAAATAACCTATAAAGGAAACATTATCAAATTAAAGAATTTAATCAATTGCTAGTAACAACAAGAGCAATAAATAATAATATTTAAACTAAATATTTCAAGCCAGAAAAGGACTTAAAAAAATGTGTCTACCCGAATATTCCAAGAAATTACAAAGATACTAGCGCCCAAGCGGCAATAGGAAACACTAAGTGTTCCATAACAGAATTCAATTACAAAAATAAAACCTTTAACGAAAAATTACAGATCCTCTACTGACTGATTTCAACTACATAATAAACCTAAGTGTTCAAGATAATCAAACCCATACTTGTAATATAAAGTTTATATAATCAATAAAATGTCTATATTTATAGCCATCCTGGCTATATAATGTCCTAGTCCTAACTGTAACTTATCGTGGAAGTGTAGGGTGTAATAGTCATCGATGCAAGCTGAACGCTAGCGATATATAGGTCTAGTTGATGAATTGGTAGGTGGGAGATTTCCTTATTAGGAAAATGATGATTATTATATTAGTAGTATAACGTCACACGCCTCTTCTTTTTAGGATTTGGTTTGAACAGGCTGGTTATGGAAGTCACTTAGTCCGGAAGATACGAGTGAGTAGAGCACCTATATAAGACATAGTAAAATTGTAATAAATAATGCTGGATGTCTGTGAGTATAGGCTTATTTGAGGCGGGTAGTAACATTGTGATATTATCAGTACAAGCTAATGTTACAACATTTTCACTGAATTATATTGTTATCACGCCGGCATTATTTTTTATAACTAAACGCGTTCAGCCCAAATGGGTAGTAAGAATCAAATGTACAAAGCACTAAAGAGAACTTTTGCACCAGCAATATATTTATGTTCTTTATTTATTGTTAACGTTTATTATGTTAGTATTTTATTTTTTATAATGTATGTGTATTTATAAATTAGTTTAGTAATTTATTTTTAAATGTTATTTATAATAGTTTCTGTTAACAAACTCTAACTGCTTTGTGAACACGTGTTGGAATGTTATTTAGAGGTTAAAAATTCGTGTTTTCTGGTTACATAGGTAGTCAGTTGAGTTACATTTAAAACCGTTAAAAAGATTTATTGCAAACAAAAAATCTTTTAAATAGGTACTTTAAGTTTATTATTTATTTAATTGGAAATAACTGTCAAAATAGATGGAAGAAAATGTCTGAGTGGGGCTGCAAATAAAAAAACTGCGAGAAATGAAAAAAAAGTACAAAGTGAATGTTTTGGTCAAAAATAAAATGTAGACTCTAATTTTGCTAAAAAGACAACAGAACCTGTTGCATCTTCCCTCTCAATTAAGGGCAGTGAAATTGTTAATTTTGAAGCTAGCATTCGTGCACATGTATTATCTGAAAGTTTGCATTCTTTTAATGATGTAAATGAAAATATTTTAGATGATAAGTCACAACTTTCTGAACATTTCGAAGTAGACTGCTAATGCATCTATTCTCAGTTTGAAAAAAAAACTTATACAAGATTTTAATTTACAATAATATTATTGCTAACTTATAAAGCTAATCTTAATTTATAGTTATGATAATAAAAATATTCATAAGGAAAAATACTTACATGATTCATTATATTAGTATATATTTAATGTATAAAAAAGGGATATTTTAATAATCTAAAAAAAAATGATTTGTGTGTTTTCCATATATTGTAGAAAAAATGGGTGCCAAATATTCTCAAGCCCATGGATGTAAGGTCAGTAAAATTTGGGGCTGCCTTTCGGTTATCAGTCTTTACGTGAATGATTACACTATAAATCTATCTTATAGCCACCGTGCATTGATGTGTGTATCGCCAATAGTGGCAGAATCTTAAAACATATTAAGGTGATGCTAAAACCATTGATCTTTATAATATAACTGGATAGACATCTGAGGCTGAAATTTTCGAGCTGTCTTCTGTCCAAGAGAGAAGAAAACTTTCCGGTATATCCTTCTCTCCTACACCCATGCAAGGCAATGTGGCATTTTGACATTGTTCATTAATTTGATTGACTATATGAAATAAATCAATGTGTGATTAATTAAATCAAAAAAAGATGTTAGTAAAAGCTTTGAAGAACATAATAAAGTTCTAAACCGGTTAGTTTTTTCTTGAAATAAGTTGATGTAGCCTAATATATACGGTGATTTTTTAAGGAAGCGCGCTTGTAAGGCTTTATCTCGTACCAGAATCCTACCCTATAATTGTGTTAAGGTAGGATAAAAAAACCTTCCAGAAGGAAATTTCTACTTCCGTTCTAAACGGCTGTTCATCCTACAAAAATATTATATATGTGATAGTATTCTGGTACGAAATAAAACCTTACAGATTAGGATTATTAATAAAAACAGGGTTAAATAGATACCGTACTTCCTATAAGTCTATAACCTAAATTATAATTTGAACGTCAGACTTCTACACAAAGTTTGTCATTCAAACAAATGTAATAAAGTTTTAAGATACTTTATTAATTATATTTATCGAACTTTCAATGTAAAATGGTTTATGAAATCAATATATAAGCTAATAACCAACTTTAAATATAAGTGTAATCTTGGCAGACTATAAACAACATTGATAATAACTACATAATCATTTAAATATGTTAAAGATTGTATTCGTATTTGTACAGTATTACCTGTAAAACTGATTTGTATATCCTTTAATTCAAATGTTTCTTCAAGAAAGTGCGGTATAATACTTCACTATTTTCAAACAATAATACTTTTATTCATCAGAGACATGTTTTCGCATAATAACATTGAAAGAAACCGTTAAATCTGTCCCCTCACAGTGTAGTAGACGATACACTTTAACGTCACGCATTTGTCCTTGGCAATGTGTATGTGTATGTCCATCCAATTATATTATTGAGATCAATGATTGTGACCGATATATAAATAAGTGCAAGAAGGAGTGTATATCCAATTACGTATTATATACTTTATAGTCAAATAAAGAAATAACTAAATACAAACATAACATGGCATCAAAAGTGAACGGCGCGTTTGTTAAATTAGTTTTCTAATGGAGAGTTGGACACAAATATACAGTCAAGTAGATAACCTTAAAAAAATTGTCTTAGTAGTAAAACAAATTTGTTTAGTATTGCGTCATTAAAGTAACATAAAAAATTAATAAGGCTGAAGTATTGAAGAGTAAGATTATCATAATGAACACCGTTTTTCGCCCACCTCAGCCATTATAACCAACCGGCAACGTATCAGAAAACTGGCGTTAAGTTCAATCAAAAATACACAATGTTTATGGCAGCAGTAGGAAAAACGAAAGATGAAGAAACTACTAAAATAGCCATTCTACTGAATTAGATTGGTGAAGATGGAAATTTAAGTGTGCGACAGGATAAGATAAAGGTAAACGTGAAATTATCCTGAAAAAATGTTAAGCCTATTATCAACCACTTAAAAATGTAATTTTTGAAAGATATATAATTCTTCAATGTCTACCAGAAAGGACAAACGTTTGACAGCTTCCTAACGGAATTAGAAACCTCTGCATCTACATGTGAATTAAAGGAAGAGGATTCTCTCACAAGGGACAGGATCTTCTTTGGAATACAAGATAATAATCTTCAAGAACGCATGCTTCGAGAGCCGGACCTAACCCTAAATAATAATAATATTTAGCACCACGTCTTACTACCCGTTCGGGTTATACGCTTTAAGTACTAATTACTCTAATGAATTAGGAATTGGGAAGGTTGAATTAGAAGAAGTGAACCCGCATTTGCGTGGAGGGAGAGTGGAAAACCATTTAGGAAAAACCACCCCCAGTTCACCCGACTGAGATTCGAACCCCGATCTCCCCGTCCTCAGAAGTCGAGCTCAACATGACAAGCACGTTATCCAACTACGCCCCTAACCCTAAAGAAAGCTGCAGAATTCTGCAGAGCCGCTGAAGTTAGCAGACTACAAGTGAAAGCCCTTCAGGAAAAAGTATAGAATCAGTGAGGGTGCATAATAAAAGTGTCAAAGCTGTATAAAAAAAAGGCGCAGTGGGAGTGGAAGTGTTCAAAGATATGAATGTAAAAAATGTGGTTGTACACACAAGCCCAGAGCTTGTACATGAAGTACTAGAAGTTGACCCAAATAATGTAATAAAAAATGTAATGTAGGTTAAAATTGACAGCGTAGGAAACACCGTTTCTTGGTTTGAAACCATTTTGTTGAATGAACAAAAGGTTAAATTTGATACTGTTACAGTTGGTTGGTACAGTTGGATAGAGTTAAATGAGCCTAGTTCATATTTGTGCACCTTTAATACAACCATTTGGCAGGTATAGGTCTAAAAGATTACCCTTTGGGATAAGTTCAGGCCCTGAAATTTTTCAAAAAAGAATCTTTGATTTTTTGGTGAATTTGAAGGATGTGAAATTTATTTTGATGATTTAATTAATGGTGGGTCTAGTGAAAAAGAGCATGATCAGATTTTAAATAAAGTCTTACAAAAGGTTAAAGCAAACAATGTAAAGTTTAATAAAAACAAGTTTCAATTCAGAGTAAAATCATTAAACTTTATAGCATAAATTGTTTCGTATGAGGGAATTAAACCTGATCCTGATCTTGTCAAAGCCATTATAAAGATGGAAAGACCTAAAAGTAAATAAGATTTAATGTGGTTACTGGGGATGTCAAAGTACCTATCGCAATACATACCTAACCTATCTAAGATAACTGCACCTTTGCGTTATCTTACTAAAAATGATATTGACTGGAATAGGCTACCTGAACATGAACAAGTGCCTAATCTATTAAAAAGTGAGTTAACCAAAGCACTGGTATTAGCTATATTTGATAGTTCCAAACCGTTAACGTTACAATGTGACTCTTCTAAGGATGGCCTTGGAGTTTGTATTTTACAAAAAGGACACCCTGTCTCGTATGGATCTTACAGAGATTGAACAAAGATATTCTCAGATAGAAAAATAAATTTTAGCTATAGCATATGACCTTGAAAAGTTTCACCAGATAACCTATGGCAGACTTATACATGTTCAAACCGACCACAAACCTTTAGTAATCTTAGTAAATAAAGACATTTCTAAAGTGTCTTCAAGGTTGAAAAGATTATTGCTTAAATTAATTAGGTATCAAATCAAAATTGCTTATGTACATGGTAAACAAATGTTTATGGCAGATACCTTATCTAGAGCTTACTTAAAATACCCAGTTAAAGATGATCCAAAATTAACATATGTGGTTCACTCCCTAAGCAACTACTTATCAATGACCGTGAGAAAAAAACTAAGCTCAAAATAGAAACAGAAAAGGACCCAGATTTAAGTTTGCTCAAATACGTTTTTGTAAATAACTGGCCAAACACAAACTCCAAATGTCCTAATAATGTTAAATTTTACTTTAATCTACAAGACAAAATTACTGTAGAAGATGATTTTTTATTTTTAGATGATAAGCTAATTATACCAATTTCACTATGAAAGGCCATGTTAACATTAATTCATGAAAGTCATTTAGGGATTGAAAAATGTAAATCAAGAGCACGACAAGTACTATTTTGGTCAGGTATGTGCAAAGAAATACAATAAATTGTACTTAAATGTAAAATATGTGAAGATTTTTGCAAAAGTAATGTCAAACAACCGATGATTAGCCATCCACCACTTGATAGGCCCTGGCAAAAATTAGCCACTTATCTATTTGAATTTGGGTCCGATGACTATTTGGTTGTAACTGTTAATAAACTAGATGGATAGAAATAGAAACTTTAAAGGGTAAAACAGTTAATCATGTAATACAAAAACTCTAATCTATATTTACTTGATTTGGAATACCAGATATTTTGATCTCAGATAACATGCCTTTCAACAGTTTGGAATTCAGAAATTTTGCCTTAGATTTTGATTTCTTAACATTACCTCAAATCCACTTTACTCTCAGTCTAATAGACTTGCGGAAAAGTCGGTTTCAATAGCTAAAAATATGCTTCGAAAAGCTTACGAAGGAGGTCGAGATATTTTTATATCACTCATGGAATACAGAAACACTCCAATTAGAGATATAAATTTATCTCCAGCACAACTTATGTTGAACAGAAGGATTAAAAATAAAATACCCACCTCATATAACCTACTTAAACAAAATAATTATGATATCAATATCAAAGCTAAACTTATAGCAAAAAACAATAAAACAAAGATGTGGTATGATAGTAGTGCTAAAGGTTTACCTGATTTACAACTTAAATAATCAATTTTGATACAAAGAGACAGAGTTTGGGATCCAGGTCAATTAGTAAACAAACACTTCACACCCAGATCTTTTATTGTAAAACAAAGTGATGGTAGGTAAATTAGAAGGAATAAGATGTTAAAATATGCAATTCTATGCAGGGATATTTTCTAGCTTAGGTTGGTACCATCGTTAGATGTGTTGTTCGTTTTATTTTATCTAATTTGTGTTCCTGCATATGAACCTGTGTATCAGTTGAGTCATGTTCTTAGTTACAGTATGTACTGTTAATGTTTAAAACCGGTTAATCTTTCTATAAACTTGAGTACTCTGACAGGTTATGGGCCCAGGCTTGTGATTATGGATTTTAGGACGGACAAACCTATAAGTCAAGTGTGCACTGTAATACGCGTGAGCTCTACGTGTTTGCTTGTTGTTTGTGACACCGTTGCCAATCACCATCGCCATAATGGTTTTAGAAGAAGATAAAACGTACAGAATTCCGCTTTTCGATGGCACTAATTTTGACAACTGGAAGTTTCGAATAGAAACTCTTCTAGATGAAGTCGATCTGTTGCCCTATATTCAAGGTGACTATCGGGACTTGGTGAAAATTGCGTCTAGTGATAATGTTGAAATTAAGGCGGAAAAGGAAAAAGAGCTGGATAAGCTTCGGTAAGCCGATCGTAAGTGTATGTCACAGATTATACAACGAATCTCGGACAGGCACTTGGATTGTGTGAAGGATAAGAACACCGCCTATGATATATGGCAAGTGCTTTGTAATACTTACGCTCGTTAAGGTATTGCTAATCAGCTTTTATTACGCAAAACCTTGTTGATGATGAAATTTGATCCCTCTTTAGAGACCCTTGAATTGCATTTTATTAGGTTTGATCGTACCATTCGGGAATTGAAATCGTCGAGAGCTAACCTTGAATAATTAAATGTTGTCTGCCATCATCTCTTGACTATGCCATCTGAATATCAAGTAATTGTCACTACCATAGAGACATTATCGGCTGATAATCTCAACCTGGCATTCGTAAAAACTCGCCTACTTGATGAGCAGAGCAAACGCCAAGCAGAAGGTATCGATGGATGCAGCAAATCATTTTCTAGCGTTACTGATTGGAAGGCTAGAAAATTGAAATCTTCGCAGCCGGAATGTTGTCCCAATTGTAAACAAAGTATTTCAAAGCAAGTTGCTGGTAATAAGTGTTTTTTCTGTCATAAAGCTGGTCATTTTCGTTCGGACTGTCCAAAATTGAAAGGCAAGAAGCAGCAGAATAATTCAATACGTAAAGCAAATGTAGCTGAAGCTAGTGATGATGAATTTAGTTTGACTGTATTAACGACAGTGGCCTGTTGTGATGGATCTGTGTGGTTGCTTGACTCTGGCGCCACTGAACATATGATCAGTGATAAAAATATTAGTTTGGTCTCAAATAAGAGACGCCTATCAAAGTCTATCAAAATAAAAATTGCTAAATCAGGATCGATGTTGTGTGCTGAAGAGATCGGAGATATACACGCGTCTGTGACTCACAAAGGTAATCAAAACTTTATCAAAATTTCCAATGTACTTATTGTCCCTGGATTACAATTTAATTTACTCTCAGTTAGTAAAATGGACGCTAATGGGCTTAAAGTTGTGTTTGAAAAGGGGAACGCTACTATTTTAAAAGGCAATATTTTTGTGGCTGCTGCCACTCGATCTGGTAAAGTGTATACAATGTCTCTTTCACCTCGTGAAAAAGCATGTGCTGGTGTTGCTAGTTCCATTGTAGCATCATCTGATTTGTGGCACAAGAGGCTTGGTCACATTGGCAAAACTGGTTTAGTTCACTTAAGTAAAATTGTTGATGGAATCAAGGTTGATCAAGGATCGATCTCCGATTTATGTGACTCTTGCATACAGGCTAAACAAACGCGTCTTCCTCACACAAAGCCACGCATTAGAGCTAAGCGCCCTTTGGAGATCATACACAGTGATCTTGTAGGGCCTATTAAGCCTGTATCATATGATCAAAAGAGGTATATACTTACCCTGATTGATGACTATAGTCACTTTACAATCATTTACACTCTAAAGGAAAAGTCTGAAGTGTTTACCTACTTCAAACAATTTGAAGCTATGGCAACAGCTCACTTTAACCTAAAGATAAGTCGCTTTAGGTCAGATAATGGTGGGGAATTCGTGTCGCAGGAAATGCTAGATTATTTAAAAAAGAAAGGTATCCAGTCAGAGTTTACCATCAGGCATACAAGTCAGCAGAATGGTGTCGCAGAAAGAATGGGACGTAGCATCATGGAGAAAACACGTTGTTTACTCCTTCACTCTTCTCTTGATAAGTCACTCTGGACGGAGGCTGTTATGACTGCAGTCTACCTAATAAACAGATCGCCTACTAAAGCTCTTGAAAACAAGGTTCCAGCAGAACTGTGGTATGCTGTAAAGCCCGATATGTTAAAACTGAGGGTTTTTGGCTGTGTAGCATATCTTCGATTACCTAATCAAGTTCTTAAAAGTAAACTTGACAGCCGCTCGAAAAAGTGCTACTTTGTTGGTTACTGCCCGAATGGGTACAGGCTGTGGTGTCCACAGGAACGAAAAATCATACGTGGGCATGATATAATTTTTGATGAACATTCGTTCATAACCAGTGATGTTGTTGGTTCAACACCCTCTCGAGCTATTGAGGTCATCAGCTCGACTCCAAATGAAGCTTTTACTGAGGAATTGCAGGAGGAGCCGTCTTCAGGAGGAGAACCAGAGGCAATTTCTGACGAAGAAGAGACTCCTGGTGAGGAACTTGAACCTCTGCGTAGGAGCACGAGACCTCACACTGCACCAGCGTACCTAAATGACTATGTCACACTGGCTCTTGGTGCTGAGTCATTCATTGACAATATGCCAGAAACCTTCGATGACATCCATAGTAGAGATGATGCCCAGCAATGGATGGCTGCAGTTGAGGAAGAGATGTACTCATTGAAGAAAAATGAGACCTGGACCCTTACTGAGCTGCCATCCGGTAAACGAGCTATCAACTGTAAGTGGGTCTTCAAGATGAAGCAGGATGAAAATGGACAGCTTGACAGGTACAAGGCAAGGTTGGTGGTGAAGGGCTGTGCACAGAAGAAAGGGTTTGACTACAATGAAACGTACTCACCCGTAGCCCATTTAACCTCGGTCAGAACCCTGCTTGCAATTATAAACAAAGAAGATTTAATTGCCTTCCAGTTAGATGTGAAAAATGCATTCCTACATGGAGACCTTTCTGAAGAGGTGTATATGAAGCAGCCACCTGGCTTCGTAACTGACAGCAACCTTGTTTGTAAGTTACACAAGACCCTCTATGGATTGAAGCAGGCACCACGGGAGTGGAATGCTAAACTTGACAAATTTGTGAATTCTCTCGGATTTAAGCAGTCTGAAAATGAAAAATGTATATATTTCGATTTCAGCAACAGCATAAAAACTTACCTTTTGGTTTACGTAGATGACATAATTTTGGCGGGAAACAATCTGCAGAAGTTAAATGACATCAAAACATATCTTATGTCAGAATTCGAGATGAAGGATCTTGGAGGTTTGCACAACTTTCTAGGTATAAAAATTGATCAGAAAACTGATGGTATGTCCCTTAGTCAAACAGCCTACTTGAAGAAAGTTCTCAAGAAATTTGGTATGGAACAATGCAAACTGGTCAAGACACCGATGGAGACAAAACCACCTGAAATAACTACATCAGAGTGCATAATCCAAAAAAAACCGTACCGTGAGCTTGTTGGTAGTTTGATGCATGTGATGCTCTACACTCGCCCTGATCTGAGCTTCTCAGTGAATTTCTACAGCAGGTATCAGAGCAATGCAACAGAAGCTCACTGGATTGGACTCAAACGAATACTACGATACATTCAAGGAACACTTGATGTTGGTCTCTTCTTTCCGAAGAACTGTGATGTCGCCTTACGGGCCTACGTTGATGCGGACTGGGCCAATGACAGCAATGATCGTAAATCTACATCTGGGTATTTATTCCAAGTTTATGGTGCCACTGTTGGTTGGACTACACGTAAGCAGACTACAGTTGCCCTTAGCTCGACGGAGTCAGAGTTTGTCTCCCTGTCATCCGCCTCATCCGACCTACTCTGGTTGAGAAGACTGATCCAGGACCTTGGGATCACTCTAGAACCCACCAAGGTGTACGAGGACAACCAGTCCTGCATAAGATGTTTGGATAAATGGGAACATCGAAGACTAAAGCATATTGATGTCAAATACAACTTTGTTCGTGATTTGTATTTAAGTGGTGTTATTGATGTGATTTATCTGGAAACAAATGAACAATGTGCTGACATTCTGACAAAGAGTTTGGTTGGAAATAAGTTTGAGTACTTTTGTAATTATATTGGTTTAATCAAATGCTGATTCACTAGAGTCTATTTGCATGTACTTAAGGGTAGGCCTACATGTAGAATTTTTGCCTAATTTTTGTGGTTGTAGTTGAATTGAGGAGGAGTGTTAAAATATGCAATTCTATGCAGGGATATTTTCTAGCTTAGGTTGGTACCATCGTTTGATGTGTTGTTCGTTTTATTTTATCTAATTTGTGTTCATGCATATGAACCTGTGTATCAGTTGAGTCATGTCCTTAGTTACAGTATGTACTGTTAATGTTTAAAACCTGTTAATCCTTCTATAAACTTGAGTACTCTGACATAAGAAAGGATTAAGGAGCTCATTGAATCTACCTCCATCTTTTCATAATCTAGAGCCCAGCAAAAATGATCCAATCCTTCAAACTCCAATATGTAGTCCTGGACCTATCCAACCTGAGACTATTCCTACAATACAGCAAACCAGTCCTCAACCAAAGTCACCTCCATCACTAACTATGCTTGTACTTGTATCTCCTAAAATAACTTTCAGAGATGTTAGGATAATAAGAAGACCTATGAGTCTAGATTTATAAAAATATGATGTTTCTTTCTTATATACCAGTGAAATGTTTAAATTAACTTTGTTGGAGGGGATATGTTGTATATTATAAAATGTTAAATTCATAAATTATATATTTTACTAGAGTAGTTGCGTCACATGACTAGCTCAGCAGTTGTGAAATATTGTGACCCATATATAAATGAGTGCAGAGAAGGAGAAGAGGCTTTTTGTTTTATATTCAATTATGTATTGTATACCTTATAGCCAAATAAAGAAATAACTTATTACAAACATAACAGCTGACTCATGATGACGTCTCGAATGCCAACACTTCATAATTTCCATACACTATGTCTAAAATATAAATTTAATAATTTTAATTAATTAAGAATTCGATTTACAGTAGTTTAAATAATAATATTATTGCTAGCTTATACGAATAATTTTAATGAATAATTAATATAATAAAAAGAGAACATGTAAAGAAAAAAACAATTTTGATTAACAAATTTGAGATTTTAATACCAAAACAATAAATAAAAACTCACTGTCACAATAAAAGTAATAAATCTTTACAAGGGCCTAAAATGTTTTAGTATTAGTAGAAAAAATATGTATTTTAACACAAATAATCGGTTATCATACTAAACATAGTAATCTAATTACTGTAACAACGTAAAAATTAAAGTATCCGTATCTTAAAACCATTTTGTTTGCCTCTGGGTGTAACCTTTGCTGCTGTCTAGAGCAAAGAAATTGAAAAAATTAATGAGTGAGTTGCATGTAAACAAGGTCACATTGTACGTGGACTTAGATTTTTGTAAATCGAACATATAATTTAAATATTATTTTTAAACATATTGCTTGCTGTGGAATTCATTGGTCTTATTAATTAATTTTAAATTGAAAATATAATTGCTAACTTGGAAACACTTAGAACTAAAACTAATTGAAATATTTTTATATATATTTGTTGATAAAGAATAAATTAATCAAACATCCAAATATATATAGATATATATATAATTTAATATATACTTAATTTATTTTATTTAATAATTTTAAAATTGTCTAAAGATTATTATTTTAGTAATTAAGTCCAAATAGTAAGAGTTTTCACTTGACTTATTACACTATGATTATCTTCTAGGCTACCCCCACTGGAATAGAACAATAGTAAGCGATAGAAAGCAAGAAAAAACAAAGATGGTTCTTAAAGTTTCAAGGAAATCCAGATTATTACAGATGTATGGATTGATATGGTTCTCTCAGGAAAGTAGTTAACCAATGAAACCCATATTTCATATGTAAAACTATGGGACTATGGAGTAGTATTTTTTTAAAAAACAAAACAATCTAATGCGAACCAGACTTTGTTTGGAACACTGTGAGACTTTGTCTTAGTCTGGTTCTCTTTGGGACAGAACAAACCAATACGAACCAGAATTTGTTTGGAACACTCCAAGACTCTGTTTTAGTCTGGTTCTCTTTTGGACAGAACAAACCAAAATGAACCAATCTTTGTCTGGACCACTCTGACACTGTGATTTAGACTGATTCTCTTAGGGATGGAACAAACAAATACTAATCAGACTTTGTCTACAAGTCTCCAAGGCCGTAGATAAGGGGAAGGGGAAGGTTCAACATCCTCCCAAATTTGACAAAAAAAACTGCCTTAATTAGGGTTTAGACAAAACAATAAAATACTAGTCTATAGCTTGTAACCCCATTAAAATGTTTATGTACATTTAAAAAAATCGTTTGTGATTGTGTTCATTAGTCAGAAAACAAAACTTATTAGCTAAGGAAATAGAAAGTACTAGTGAATGTGGGTAATCCTTTGAGATTAAGAAACAACTGTTATAAGTACTGCATCAGGGATTTTAATGTATGTTGGGTTGTTAACACTAAGGTTATTAGTTAGATCTTAAAAAATAATGCGATCTGTAGTTAGTAATTATCATTTGTGCGTGAAACAATGTGGTTATGATACATGTCGTTAATATAATAATAATGCTAATATAAAGTTTATTATTATTATGTCTTTCAACTAACACCTAGTAGAGCACAAAACATGATGAAGTTGTTTGGACATTACATACATTATAGATTTATTTACGCGTACAAATAAATACGTGTCTTGAAAACTGTTGCAACATCAAGGATAATCATGGTGGATTCAAACAAGCCAAGTGTGTTTAGTTTGATTGGAAATGTGAGTGAAATCTGGCGCAAATTTAAGCAGAACTTTGAAATGTATATGTTAGCTTCGGGAAAAACTGAAAAGTTATCGGAAGTAAAAGCAGCAATACTTCTAAACCTAGCTTTAGAAGTAGTACAAAACACATTCAAGTTAACTGATACAGAGCGTAAAGACTACAATACTTTACTTGCTGCATTTGAGGCATATGCCAAACCAAGGAAAACGTGTCATATAAACAATGTATGCTGTATACTCTTAAGCAAAAAACTAGATAACCTTTTGACCATTTTGTAACAAACCTTAGAATACTAATTCAGACATGAACATTTGGTGATCAATCTGATTACATTGTTCGGGATTGCATTTTTATGGAGACAAATGATCCTGCATCGCAAAAGAACTTTCACAAGCCCCAAGCCTGACGTTAGTAAAAGCTTATGACCTAGCGAATATGGTTGAAGTTAGTCGAGAGCAACTAAGCCACCTACAAACGTCAACATCGTCAGCTCCAGTTCTAAGCTCAGTGCAGGTTACTGTGGACATTGTGCGTAACCAATTCAAGAATCGTCGACGAGATAGATATCCAGCGTCATTTAAATATATATTTAAATGTCACTGGTACAACACTGATCATGAAAGGCGTCAATGTCCAGCATATGATAAACAATGCTCAAAGTGTGGCAAACGTAATCATTTTTCTATTGTATGTCAAAAGGTCAGAAATTGAAGACTTTACAACACAGTGATAATGATAGTGAACCTTTGTATGTAGACATGATTGCAGTCAAAGCAACTGGATCAAAGACTAAATGTGTTGAAGTGGTGAACAAAGAAAAGCAGTATGATATGAAATTGCGGTATACAACTGTGAATATTGAAAACAAACCTTTGCACTTTAAGCTAGATACTGGTTCAGAAGTCAATATTATTCCAATTCACATATTTAAGGAATTAGACAAACCGTTTAGGGCTAGGCCTACAAATGAAATGCTGGAGTCATATGGAGGTTTTAAGGTAAAGCCTCTAGGTATTGTGTATCTCAGGTGTGAGTACAATAATGCAGTGAACTACATGGATTTTAGACTAGTAGATGTTGATGGTACTCCGATTTTAGGTCTAGATGCATATGTGAATCTAAATCTAATCAAAAGAGTGAAAGTGGTTAAATCGGGAACTCATGAAACTAAATTAGATATTAATCAGACAGAGTGTCAGAAAGCTAAATTCATAGAAGAGAATATAGAAATCTTCACATATATTGGGAAATTCCCCAAGAAGTGCAAAATAAACATTCGCACGAATGCCTAGGCCTCAAGTAAGGCCACCTAGACGTCTGGCGCAAACTGTGTAATGTAAACTCATGTCAACTTTGGACAAGTTGGTAAAAGAAAAAATTGCTGTGGATGTTAAGTCACCCAGATCGTGGATAAGCAATATAGTCATTATTGAAAAACCTAATGGTTTATTACGACATTGTCTGGACCCACAAGACCTAAATAGAGAGATAGTGTGAGAGTATTTTCAAATTCCAACGATTTCTCAATTGACAGATAAATTATATGGGAAAAAAGTTGTTCACTTTTTAACTTTAAAGATGGAGTCTGGCAACTAAAACTTGATGAAGAATCTACTTATCTATGTGCATTCTCCACTCCATGATGCTGCTATAAGTTACTAAGATTACCTTTTGGTGTGATTTGTGCTCCTGAGAAGTTTCAAGAATGGAATGAACAGTTCTTTGGAGACTAAGGATATTGTGATTTACATAGATGAACTTCTAGTTACTGCAGAATCAGTGGAAGAACGTGACAACATTGTGGCTCAACTTGTTGAACGTGCAAACATCTTAGATGTTAAATTTAATCCTATCATGCTCCAATACAATACCTCAGAGGTTAGATTTTTGGGTCATGTGTTTTCTTGCAAAAAAAATTAGACCTGATCCAGAGCGATTTTTAGCTATCTCATGTCTACCAGATCCCAAGAATAAAAAAAAGTGTTGTGGAAGTTTTTAGGAATGGTCAATTACTTGAGACAATTCATACCTCAAATGTCAACCCTGATAGCTCCCCTAAGAGAACTACTGAAGGCAGATGTGTTCCAGTTCTTTCAAACTCTGATTCATCCAAGCCACTGATACAATGTGATGCATCAAAAGATGACCAGGGATGTTGTCTTCTTCAAAATAAGCAGCCATTTGCATTTGCCTCACGCAGTCTAACAGAGACTGAAAAGGGCTGGGCTCAAGTAGAAAAATAGATAAGGTCTACTTTCTTTTTTTAGTAGGAATTGTCCTTTAGAAACTACAAACATATTTGTTTGTGGTAGCAATTGATTATATTTTACTGTATTATTAGTGTTGCTTTATATGTATTAATAATATAAACTGAATGTGAATGCTGTATAGCCCACGTTTTGGCTACCTCTTTGAAAACTGTTTTAAGTTACTTTAGTAATAGTCAGAAAAAGTGTCTTCCTACGTGAATCTAACTGTATGAAGGGTTGTCAGAATAGCTGTGATACTAACCAGGGCACCAACTTTCTTAACCCCACACCGCTGCCTCTTAATTCTTTAGGTCGCCCTTTTAAATAGTACCTATGTGTCTTATAGATATAAAAGTCAAAGTCTTCAATGCATTAGGTCATGTTGGAAATGTTTTTATTTGAATAGTGTATAGTTTTGGACCATTTTGGCCTTTTATCCAAGCACTAACTATTAAATCTCTAACTTTATTATAGAAAGAAGAAATCATCTTTAGAAAAATCCAATTTGGATCAATGGTGGTGAAATTTTATTTATGTAAAGCAGATTTAGAATGAAGGTGTACCTTTTTTAGCCAGAAAAGGAGTATCGAAGGACCTGTCCTCCTTCTCCCAAGCCTGACAAATTCCAGAGGCCCTTCCCCCGGCAAACGTTTGTCAATTGGATGCCACTATAGGCGAGGTCTTCGCCTGGAATATTTGTGGATAATATCCTTCTCTAGAATATATTCTCAATGGTATTACCTCAGTCAATTTTAAATTAATATTCACGTAGAGGATATTTTTAATGGCCTTCGTATGATATATTCTTTAATTCGATGTCTTTATAAACTATTTAAAGTTTTTTTAACGTATTATGTTCGAAAATATCATAAAGGTGGGAAATTAATCTAGAAGAGGGAAGGGGGAATTCATTCCAGGGAAAAAACCCAATTTTAATAAGGCAGGGCTCACCCACTACTTGTACTTTTTCTACTACTTATGCCATTACTTAAGAAGTGTTCAATATACATTTTCAAATTTGAGAGAGAAGGGGCTATTCAAGTTTCCGAATGTTAAACATATTGACAGCACTTAAAGTATTTAATCCCTACCATTAAACTCCAGATAACTCCGGGATTTATTTAATATTTGAAGTTTTCTTTGCCTGTGGCAGTTGAGAAGCTGTGTCCCCCCAACATAAACCCTCCTGAAATTTTGGCCTGGCAATGACCATGCAAGTCTCTGACTCGATTTAGTTTAAACCTTCGATAAAAGTTCTAAATTATAATAAGTAATTATATAGTTCCTAGTTTTATATCCATAATAACAATCACGTTAATGCTATTATAGTTATATATAGTATTAATAAATGAAGTTGAAAAAAAAAAACTCTTTTCCGCCAATATATCCCAGTAGGAACTAGCGTAGAGCAAAGTAAAATAACCTAGCATCCCAGAGAGGAGCAAGAAT
Organism: Timema shepardi; assembly: GCA_902151425.1. Classification (NCBI taxonomy): domain Eukaryota; kingdom Metazoa; phylum Arthropoda; class Insecta; order Phasmatodea; family Timematidae; genus Timema; species Timema shepardi. The sequence goes on from CABFVX010000818.1 coordinate 91,990, forward strand.
AGACTAGAGCAAAATACCTAGTATCCCACAGAGAACCAGCGTAAACCAGAGTAAACCCGAGTAAGCTATCAGTGCACCCCAAAGGGACCCAGCACAAATCAGAGTAAAATAGCATAGTATCACAGATAGAACAGAGACCAGATCAAAATACTATAGCATCCCCGAGAGAGCCAACAAATACCAAAGAAAAATACCATATCATCCCAGAGAGAACCAAACAATTCCAGAGTAAACCAGAGCCCTAGAAAGAACCAAACCAAACACGGGTTGTTTCATAAGAGAAGGAAAACCATATTAAAACCCAGAGCTTGGTTTTCTATGAATTTATCTGGTTTTTAATCTGGGTTGCTCTTGATATTTCCACCAGGGACGTTGTGGTGGCACAATTTCAGTTAGGCTGATTACATTTATGGGTGAACGGAGCAACATTAATTAGACTAATTAATTCTGGTAATATTTAAAAATTTAGTTCTTTCGTGCCTTGTTGTATCTGTCAAATATAATTAGATTACTTGATCATTCTCAGACTGGGTTTATATTTATTCAAAACTCAAAATCAATCATAAATATTGCATAGTACACAGTGCACAATTTATAACAAAAATGTAATTGTATATAATGAAACGTAGTACGGTATCTAATGTCTTAATTAAGTCAATTCTATTTCATTAGTAGAAAATAGTCGAACTTATTTACACTGTTGGATAAGGCCTCTAAAAATACTTCAAAAAGTGTTCACTCAAAAAACCACATTGAATAAATTGTATCTTTAGGAAATTTACTAAGCTAATTAAGTCAGCCCTTACTATTAAATCAACTTTGATTTATATTATGGTGTACCTATTTCTCAGGAACAGAATCAAAACTGTAATTTTTCACTTTATTTTATAATTTATATACAATTTGTAGCTATTGATTCTAAAATAAAGTTCGTTAATAATAAATAAGGTTGGCTATCACATGGTAGATCACAAAAGCTAATGTTAGCTTGCCATGTATACTGGTGTCTAATTGGCTGGACAGAACTTCTACTAACATTTTTATTGGCTGATACAAGAGCTTTCTTTGGTCAAGTCAATGCATAATGCATATAAAATAAAGTTAAATTAACTGTTGCGTTGTGCACTATTTTTTATGTATCGATTTTACACGCCAGTTTTGAAAATGACACGTTTACATTTCTTATGCACTATTTGTTATGTATTATTTGCTATTAGTATGGCGTATGCGAATATTTTGATTATAAAGCAAGTCTCATTACTTTCAATTATTACTATAATTCATTTCAATTAATTTCTCTCAAATACCTTTTTAACTTTAAAATGTCAGATCATGTGATAAGCAACCGTCACTTTTAAAATTTATTATTAAACCCTATTAAATAACACTAGTAAAACTTTATTTATTCACACGGAAAAAATATTTTTGTATTTTCTAAAAATCCTTAAAACCGAGACATTTGGACTGTAGCTTAAACACTGCATACGACCTGTCAAACATCGAGCATGAAAAAATTATATTTTATTAATTTTATTCTAATCTTAATGACGCTTTGTATAACTTAGAATTTTTTTTAAACCAGACTTGATACTTGCCTGAAAAAATATGTTTTTGTTCCTAGTTTATGACTCGCGCATGTGTAGAGACGCGTCTTGCTTGGCAGCTGCAAATTAGAATAGCTTTCATCCGAATATTTCGATTGTACCAACCAGACTATTGAATTATTCGATATACACAGTTTTCACATGAGTTAATAGTTGGTTTGATAGTACTCACTGCCTGTCCATAACAACAAATGGTTAATATAATGTAATTGTATCAACGTTATTTATAAATACGAAGTGAATATTTTAAAATTATGCTTATAATTAATACAAGTATAAGGATTCTCAAGAATTTCTTTATAGCCATTTCTAATGTAACGTAAGGGTGAGTTATGATACTCTTATAGCTCCACGTTTACATTAGAAAGTCTCTTGGTAAATAAACATGGATGAAGTCTGGAAAACGATGAATATATTTGATTCAAGTGCTGTTTTGATAGAAAAATAAACAGTTTTTTTATTTGTATCTACTAATATAATTGTGAATTCTTGTAAATTAAGGCTAACAAATATGATATTATTATTGTGTCCCTCTTTTGTGTTTGGATAGATCCTCGAAGATTAATTACCATTTAATTAAAGGTTAACATCTATGCCCTGTTTACCTGCTTTAAAACTCAATTTATATCAATATTTTGATTGAAATTCCGTTTATTTACCCTTAACATCAGGATAATCCAAACAGTTTTGAAAACTTTATAAGTACCTACCTAGTTATAGTAACTTGATGACTTACATAGTCTGATATGGGCTACAACAGGTTAAAAGTTTAAGGGGGCTTGTAAAATATCCCCTACAGTGGAGAATCTGTTATTAGCACACAAATAAAACTTTATTTTGGTACTGGACAGATCAAAATTATTATTTTTGTTGAATTAGAAGGGACAGTATATGCGTTATTGAACATTTAAGGCACATTTTTACTATTCTGAAGTAAATATATCTATTTTATGATCTATTTAACGTACCAAATATGACTTAGGCCAAGATCATGATCAACTTAACATGCACTAAAATAACACAACGGTTCCTACGTTTTAAAATGGAAGCCACCACGAAGCAGATAATTTAACGCTCACTTAACCTTAGTTGTCCAGGAGAGAACTTTTAAGTGAAGGTACCACATGCTATTTAATACTTCATTCATCTGTTTATGGAATGCAGACACCACCTTCAGTAAAGTTTGTTTGCGTTTTTTAAACTATAAGATGTATCCTTTTGTTACACTTTATTCTGTGCATCCAGTAAAGCTTCTATTGCAAGTATTTGTAACCTAATCAGCCCTGAATGAATGCACTTCCTTTTAGCGAACAATTGGTTTTCAAACTTTCGTCATTAATTGCTTGTGCTTTGCTAGAGTTATTATGTTACATGAATACTTATCACACACTTTGTTTCTTTACGCTAAGTAATTATTACATTACATTAAGTTGATCATGATCCCAGCACCGCATAGCTCTAGGATACCTGTCAATCATATTTTGTAATATGTCCGGAAAAGCCATAATATGGGGTTTCCCATGAACTGGTCTCTATGCTTGGGAATTGGTTTAGAACGTAAAACATGGTACGTCTCAAATTATATCCTCAAGAATTATTGTCCTTACAAACACGCCACCAGTGTTGTAAAAGGATCAAATAAATTATAATACATTTAATATTATTAATTAATAATGTTTAGTTTTGATCTAATTTTTTTGCAAATCTTGATCAATGACCCCAAATATTCTAAGAGGTTTGATCAGAAAAAAGGTTACACATCCAATTAATTAACATTGTTATGTAATTGAAAGCTCATATGTAGCTGACCTCACCAGGGGGCTCTAGAGCTCGGGGATGTGTCATTAGCATGATATGCGCATCAAGAGTAGTCCAAAATGACGACTCGCTTGGAAAACAGGTTATAGTACACTTTTTGTGGGCAAAGAAAGTTTCCTCGGCCGATATTCATCGTCAAATTGTTTTAAGTGTGTGACATTTGAGTGATGACAAGGCATTACATTGCTGAATTGTGTCCCGCCTTTGAATCTGGTGGGTAAAATGCTTCGAACAACAATTCGGGTTGAAGTGGTCAACCGATATCCTCAACAACTGAGCTCAACGTTGCAAATGTTGAACTCATTCAAGACGACAGACAAATAACTTTTGAGGTATATTATGACTGATCTTGGATTACCCTAAGTCATTTTGCAGCAAATTGTAGTAGTCAAAAATCTGCGCAAGATAGGTGCCACGCCTATTGACCAAAAACAACAAAGCACAACAAATAATGTCATCTTTGAACTTACTGCACAGTGCTTTGCATTGGAGGGAGCCAGTTTTGTGAATCGAATCATGATTGGTGGTGAGACATGGCTCCATAACTTTACTTCTAATAGTAAACAAGCAATCCGACACCTTAGTTCAGTCGGTAGCATGTCTTTCTACTAAGCTAACGGTACCGGGTTCGATTCCCGGTATCGCCGAATATGTATCATTGGTGAAATGTGGGTTTACCCTTTCACAGTGATGAATTAGTTGCCGGGGACTGGATGTTGTGCTCATCCTAGTCTTAATTTAGATTATAAGGCATATGACAGGCCTTGTAAGACGGTGGTGGAAAATATACTCCATTCATGGTAGGAATTAGTCTCTGAAAGGTCTTTTATCCTACCAATATCCTACTATATATAATAGATTTCTGGTAGGGATAAAGGCCTTTCAGAAAACAATTCCTACCATGAACGGACTTTATATGGCTTGAATAAAAAACTGACACAGGCTTGAAACAGTAGTGGATGTAAAGAAGTAAGCAAGCAACCATGTATTGGAAACACTAATTCACTAAGGTATAGTATCCTCTCCCTGACACTCTTTGACAAGAGACCAGTTTTCCAAGCAAGTCGCCAATTTGAAATTCTCCTGCGCACCTCTCGTCACCCATATTATGTTAATGACACACCCCAGAGCTCTAGAGCCATGCAGCCACATATTATTAACTTTAAATTACATCACAATATGAATTAATAAGACGTGTTTTAACTTTTTAGCCTACTTTCTCTTGATCCCTTAGAGAGAGAAGTATTGTGATTGTGAAAAAAAAATAGAATTAGAGATATTTTTTTAAATTTACTTGAAGAATTTACCATGCACTTTCTGAACGACTAATTATATCAGCACACAACTTATAAACTAACTTATATATATAACAAACACAACATCTAGCCCATGTGTATTAATTCATCACTTTAAAAGGGGAAACCCACATTTCACCAATGATAGATTTTTTTGGCTAAGCCAGGAATTGAACTTTGGGAGGGGACCTTAGCTCAGTAGATAGCTTCACTATCATCACAGTTAAGTTGACATAGCTCAAGATTGTGATATATATGTTAACGTTTCTGTTTTTTATCTCGTCCCATAGCCAAGACCATTTTACTGATCAGACTAAAACTGAGTATCTAGGGTTTTCATAAGGTTCCCCTGAGGAGTTCTTGGAATTAAATATCTAACCCTAAAACCAAGGGTAAGTCTAGGCCTAGTAGCCTACTTTACTTAGCGAAAATTTCCCATTTCAATCATATTTCCGCAATTTTTTGAGATACAAAATTACTTATCACTGTCAAGTTGTAGGTAGTATTTAATTTAAAAATCTTATATATTTTGCAAAATCAATAGTTTCATAGCTAGCCTATATGCCGTAAGCTAATATGTAAAATACATTTATTAAGAGTTTTAAAATTCTTAAATTGGTTAAGTTATTTTTTTCCATGTTTCTGTAAAACACTTTATTATTTCATTTGTGTTTGTCTGGTGAAGTGTTTCTGCAACAATGTGTATTATTTCCTTTCACATATCCTAAAGAGTTTTTAGTAAATGTTTTTAAATTAATATGAAATATAAAGTCTGTGTGGTATATATCACACTATTAATTTTCTGGTAACTCCTCATATTAAGGTGTGAATCTCATATGGTCTATTTGCTGCTGTTGAGGTCATGGTTCGAATCTTGGATGAGTGTACTGAGAATATCTTCCTCTAAAGCTTAAATTACGTTTCATTTCTAATTCCATCTTCCTTATCCACTAGCTCAGTTTTTTTTGTTATTAGAACCGAATCTTAAACCCATTCGAGTTGTACGCTTATGTATTAATTACACTAATGGGTTAGGGATGATGAAGGTGAATTTAGAGGAAGTGCACCTGCATTTGCACAGAGGGAGTGGGGGAGATCATTTAGAGGAAAACCCGACCGGGATTGAACCCTGATCTCCCGTTCTCCAGTCTATTGCGAGAGTGACGCCTTAGACCATGCGGCCACCAACAGGGTACCTAATTATTGTAACTATGCAAATAACCCATATGGGTTCACAAAGTAAATAAATAATAAATTTTACTTTACCATGGTCAAATCTCCAGGAATCACTTCCACATTTTAACCCCAGGGTTCACACGGTCCTTAAAAGTCCTGGAATTTAATGTGTCCCTGTTCAAGGCCTGGAAAAGTCCTTTAATTGCTCTGGGCCATGAAAAGTCCTGGAATGTTCAGGTTTCAAAATTTATTTTTGAAACGGTTGTGAAGAATGGCTGTAAATACCATGATTTAAGATGTACTGGGGTGTGAACTATCTATCACATCCTATTTTATCAAGCACTAGCTGTTGTCTGCTGCTTACTTTACTCTCAGCTGCTCTTCTCGCATTTGTTTTATTTGTTATCACATCATCAGCTCAGAGATAGCCGCGCCCAAGGGATGGGATTTCAATGGAAGCAAGACAATACAGTGTTAACTTCTCTGACAAATGCATTAGTGCTACTGTCGATGAAATACAATTAGGTTTTATTTAATTTCTTATATTTAAAAATCTCAATTCATGTGCATTTGCTATTTTTTTATAAGTGTTTTAAAACCATCATTTGTAATAATTCTTTTAAGATTTTTGACTGCCTATTAACACTTTAAGTACTTATATTACAGTTTTGCACTAAAATGCCTGCCGATAGCTATTAGTTCATCTCCCATCCACCTTAGCGCTTAAATTCCTGTTCTAGCCATACTACAATATATACTGAATACAGAATGATTACACTAACCAATTAACCAAGGCGAGTGAAGTAAGTGACAACAAAGTTAGATTACTATTTTTATAGTCTTATCTATTCATTAAATTGAGTGAAAAGTTATTACTTTCCATCTATTAAAAATTTGGTACAGTTTATAATTTTTTTATTGGCGTGTTTAGCTTTTGGCAGTACGAGAATTAGCAGTTTTAGGGCTGTATGCAAGAACTTGACTAAGTGAATGCTTTGTGGACTCTAGCATGGGTTTGCTTGTCATCATAGGTTAAAAGGTGGAGCGATAGTGTGCTTGGGACCACACTATCACTCCACTAAGCATTCACTACACATTCTAGCATACTACCACCCTTAGTCCTTAAATTTATGTTTCATTTGTCTGTAAGAACCCTGTAAAACCCTCATCTCATCCACTTCAGGGGCCAAACTGTCTAAGGTGTCACTCTCATGTTGGACTGACCTGCTGATAACAGGGAGATTGGAGTTCATATCTTGGACAGGACTATTTAGGCTGATTTTTCCTCAATGTTTTCCCACTCTCTGTCCACCCGAATGCGGGTAGATTACCCCTAAACTGCTTCCTTCCTCATCCCTACCCCATTAGGGTAGTTATCATGTAACTTATGTGTATAACCTGAACAGGTAGTAAGACACAGTTATAGAAAAACAACTTATCTCACTAGAGATGCTGCCAAGTCCTTGTCTTCTTGTAGCTCTGTCTCATATCTGACGAGTCTTTGTTCTAGAAGAGCAGGTTATGCATATTTTAATTTCCACTGAAGTCTTAGTTTGTTTTACTGCGTTTTACAACCATGACACTTAACTTATACACACATGTACTTAATGTGCTTCTATGGATTGACACGTTTGCTGAAAATTAAAAGCAAAGCAGAAACATTATGACATGATGAGCCCTGGACCAACCATGTTGTCCATTCAGCTGGACTTTAAATAACGTCAGTTTTCCTTTTTCTGATTGACATCAGCAGCTTGGGTGACCCAATCAAATTTAAAATTATTTTACTACAATAATAATTATTATTATTACTATTATTATCATCATCACTGCGTCTTACTACCCGTTCGGGTTATATACACTTATGCTAATGTGTAATGGTAGGGTGATTGTGAGATGAAATGAAGGACCTACAGTTTAACGTGGAATCCGAACCACGGTGGAGGCCTGGCATTCCCCACGTTCACAAGTTGTGATTAATACACGTCTTGTCAGAGGTGAAGGAAGGGTTTGGTAATCAGATAAATCAGTGCCGGGACCGAGGATTGAACCCCGGACCCCCAGCACAGAAGTCCGACACCTAACCCCTAGACCACCAGGTCACCTGGCATGTCAGTAGACACACACACACTACCGACTGAGCTAAGGTGTTGGACCATACAAAAACTAACTTGTTTTTCATTTTCATTGTGTTTTGATTTGTTTCACAACACAACACAATAGGCCTAATTAAAAAAACATCCATTAGGATGTTACTCATAGAGATCTGTAAATCCCTAGAAAATAAAATCTATAGCTATTCAGCTGTTTCTTGTTTGTGTCACAAAGCATCATGGGCTACACACATTTCTGTTAGCGGTCAAAATTTCTGCGACACTCATTCAGATTCAGCTCTAAATTTTCGGTGAATGTGAGAATCAAGCCTTAGGTATGAGGTAGGTTGAGTTGAGGTTAAGTATATTCCCATTTTCATGGAGAAAACTACTCGACTGGGATTTAAACCTGTATCTCGTTGTCCATGGCAATCCAGTCTATTGCAAGAGTGATGCCTTGGACCAGTGCTGGCAACCTACGGCCTGCCAACTGATTTCATCTGGCTTGCTGAAGGTAGAAAGCTTCCCTGGCTTATTCCACTATGGCATAGTTTATAAGATAAGATAGTCATAGTGTACTCTGTCAAGGTAAGACTGCTACCGCTCAGGGTAGACGGAGTGTACTTATACAGCTAGATTAATTGTCCCATCAAATGCTCTAGTAATAGTTTGAAACGGGGAGAGACCCCTACAATAACAACACATGCCAAAAACATGCATTTCGAGGATATACGTAACATCAACATGATAGTATGAAGTTGAAAAACTTTGCTCGATATTGTTTTTAAAACAAACGACCTACATTTTCCTAAGCCCATACAGCCTGAGATATCTGAAAGGTTGCCAACCCTTGTCTTCGACTATTCTACCAACAAAGCGGGCTATGTTGTTTATAACATTTCAAATTGCTCACTTAATGAAATATATTCTAATGAAACCTTAATACGAGTCTGTCTCACTCCTCAGATAACACATAACTTAGTGGTACTCAACCTGGAGTATGTGTACCCCCAGGGGTGTGAGAAGACATTTTAGGGGGTATGTAACATTTTTAATATATATAGATTATAAAATATGTATAGTTGGCAAGGGCATAAAAATCTAACCATTATAGGGTGCAAATGAGGGGTATCAAGAGGGTCTGAACCCCCCTGGAATTTGATGGACCCACCCTCCCATATAAACAGTATAGTAACATTTTATAGTAGAACTCTCCCCCCTAACAAAGTTAGCTTCTTATGCGCTTGGTTCCACTAGAAAATTTTACTATACCTTTTTCAATTAAAAGTTTGTACCTTTAGCAAATAAAAGTTTGTAAACAGATGTATGGACCCCCTAAGGAGGTTCATTAAATTCAAAGGAACAGGGCGTCCAGACCCTTGCACCCTACCTTTCTATGCCCTTGAATACTTGCGTTACGCACACAATATTTTGGGGTTACAAAGTCCAATAGAAATTATATCTGGGGTTAGGCTAGCAAAAAAAAAAGTGAAATTGAGATCAGTTAAACTGTTTACCACATTGAAAATTATAAGAAAATTGAAAGAAAAAAATCCTTATGAATTTAAAATAAAAACTGTTCCTCAAATTACAATTTCACTGCTGTCATATAAAGAATGGGTAAGACTGAACTAAGATACATTTTCTGGCTCAAATTTAAATCATTTTTCTTATTTGATTGTTAATCGGACATCAAAAGGGCTCTTAAGAATTTTTCCTTCCAGTGTTTATTTTTGAGTTAGTTTATATGATACATAATTTGGATGGTTAAAATTCACTGGTCTTTTCAGAGTTGGTATATCAGCTCATTATCATTTTGTTGCTCCCACTTACTTACTTTATGGCATTAGGAACTCGAAATCTCAGTGCCACACTTTAAATAGTACAACACATATCCCTACCTTGAGCTAGTTATATCCAGTCCACCTCATTACACCTTATCCCTATCTTGAACTTGTTCTATCCAGTCCCCCTTATTACACCCTATCCCTATCTTGAGCTAGTTCCATCCAGTCCACCTTATTACACCTAATCTCTTTCAGGTCCATTATAATATTATATTCTAGAGATGGGCGATATATCACTGACTGTGATTTTTTCGCCGATACCATTTGATCACTGATACTCCCAGTTACTCGATCTCAAAAGTATCGGGGATTGAGATATCAGTGATCGGAGATACTCGCATACTCGCAATACTCGCAATACTCGAGCTACGGAGCTAGTATTGCTTCTTTTTCTAGACACTCGAATAAATACTCGCTTCACGGCCTTTGTTATTCTTTTATTTTTTATTTTCTACCAACTAATTGAGAATCGACCTTATTGACTGGCATGTTTTACGTGTTATTTCTATTTAAAACACTTGATCTCTTAGAGCTCATTTATCAAAAACAGTATAAGATTGCTACGTAAAAATGACTTTGTTGTTAAGAGCAAAATTCAAAAGCAAGCTTACTAAGCAAATCACATTTCGGATTCTTTTTAAAAGTAGGCTACGAAAAAAAATCACATAACACAAATTACATAACATTTCACTATAAAATACTAAATAACATATTTTATTTCTCTATTTTTCAATTGTATTAAACTTCTTAAAACGCATACTTTTGTATTGACTGTACATTAGTCAGGCAACACGAAACCCGGAGATTAGGTAGCTGTATGTCAATAATGTCAACGTCAGTGCCAACTGCCGAGTGCCGACAGAAAGCGCTTATGTTAAGTCTTTAAGTATCGAATTCCATTGCAAGCCGCCAAACTTCCAAGTAATTAGTTCTCTTTTCAAGTTCCAACCGACAACCGAATGTCATGGGATTATTCGAGTAAATACCCAGTACTCAGAAATACTCCATACTCCATACTTGATACTCGATTGTACGCGCCTACTCGGACAGCAGCTAACTACTAACAGTGAAAAATCACTGGTATAAATCACCGATATTTTAAAATCACAGTCACTGTATTCACTGATATCGTAAAATCACTGTTTTTCCCATCTCTATTATATTCCCATTTGTGTCTAGGTCTTGCCATTGGTCTCCACCAATTAGGTTTGCCAGTCAATATACTGAACAACTTAATGACCAAGTAATAAATAGCATGCATTTCCCAACTGTACTCTTTTAAAAATCTTAACTCTAATATTGTTATTGCTAGTTAAAATTATTCCTAAATATTTAAACTCATTAACCCTATAAAATAATAAGTTGCTCGCCACACTATCTAAATTATTGTAATAGCTGCAGTACTGTTTTTTTGGGTCCTAATCCTGATGTAAAACCAGCTTAACATTTACAATTGATTTGACACATATGTATTTTTTTCTAGATGAGCTAACAACAAAAGCTTAATATGGCCTCCACCCAGGGGGAAATTCGTGTAGGCCCTTCACATCAGGTGAGTGAATCGTTATCATATATAAAGACAAGAGAGTAATAAACTCATCATATAAATGTTATGTACCCATATAACTCCAATAAAATATACCCATGCAAGGATATGATCTCTTTCAACATCTATTTATTGTCACGTTCAACTAGAGGTGTGTAAAGGTCACTTTTTATATGCGATGCAAAACTAAAATTGCAAATAAATGTTGAAGCCAAATTAGAAAATAACATTTTTCTCGTTGTCACTTAACACTACTTTTAATTTTAAAACTATACAACTAAGGTAAATTGAAAGGTCTAGAGTAATAAACAAAGCCCACTATAGTATTATTTAATGCTGATATATGAATTTATCTTTGCCTATCTTATAGATGTCATTTAATCACTGGTCATTGTTAAAATACTGCTTTGTGGCTGTTATAGAAATTATTCTATGTTGGAATATATCGTATTTAGAGAACAATTTCATATATATACTATTAATAAATCCCATTTTTCGTCTTCCTTCAAAATATTTCAATAAAGTGAAGGCTATTGTTTATATCAAAGAGAATATACTATTCACTCTGATAATATTTAGCAATTTAAAAAATTAGAAAAGCGCTCAAGTTAATGTTGATGGCATACAAAGGCAGCTTGCATCAACACCACTTTGCATTCATAATGGTTAATGTAGTTAAACCATATCACTTTCAACCACTAAAGAATTATGATAGTAGAAAATGGACAAGTATTTTGGTTCCAATTAGTGGGTGCATCACAATGAAAACCGGAACAAGTGTTTGGAACAAGGCGAGTCACAAGAGTGGTAGGCAAGTTCTCTTGCTTAGGTAAATATCTTTAATTTCAGTGTTAGTTATAGTTAAAGAATCATTAGAGACAGGGAAAACGGGAAAAAAACTGGAAAAGTCGGGGAAGTTTTTGATGCCAGGAAAACAACGAAGTGTCTGGGAATGTAATACAAAATATCGAAAATTCAGGGAATTAAAATATATGACTACTTGCACTTAAACATTTAAACAAAAGAGGTGTATTTTGTTTCTCATGTTAACCCACTTCCTGCCGCGCGTCAGGATAGCTGGCGGGAAAGGGTAGGTACGGTGGAAAAATAAGTATATATACTAATGGCTTTGTTTTATGATTTATTAGTAGCCTTAAGACTTGATACAAAATGTGATGTTAAAAGATGTTATAAAAAGATATAATAACTTTGACCTATGAGCTTGTGTGAGAACTGGGTTAGTGAGGAATACTTAACTACTGGCTACTAACTAACTCGCGACCCCCTTTCCAGACTCAAACTTGGTACCCTGGGCATGATGGTTGCCCTCTAGCACAAGTACCTGATGCCCCAATGTTATAGTTTGCGTTGTTGCGATGATGGGCAGAGTGACTGTCTCTGAGTGGATCTTATTCTGTCAGCCCTAGCTCTCAAACAGCACCCTTTATTGTTTAATTCGGCCCATTTGCCAAGCACAACGGGGACAAATTGCTATGAGCTGTGAGCGTTTTTCCCTAATGTTTACTAACTCATCAAAACAAGTAAGCTAGACCAGTTCTTCCACTCACTTCATTGCAACACTGTTATGTTAGTTTTAAATAAACATTCCAATATAGGGCAGGGTTATTACAGTGTTTGGTGAGAAGACAAGAATGGCTGCATCAAATTGTTAGAGGAATATAATCAGGGTTTCGAGCAACCTGGAAAACTGGGAAAGTCAGGGATTTTGATCAAATTTATGGAGTTTTCACAAATCTACTAAAAAAATACACATTTTTATTTACAATAGTCAAAATAACATATTCCTAACAGTGAATACTCACTGCGAATATATTTTAACACAGTTGTCCCTGTTGAGTATACTAATCTCAATTCTCAAGGCCAACATGTGATCATGTCTTCTTTTCACCCCTCTTCTGTAGTCTTTAGCCAAAGTTGAGTTATGGTTATGTTCATCCGCACGAATTAAATTATATTATAGGAAGACTAAACTAAAACCAATGTCTTTCACAATAATTTTAAATTATATTGGTTTAAGGCGATCTTTTAAGTGTTCAATATGATCTCACTGAAATCCAACTTAGATCGTATGACCCAATAGCACATTGCTTTAGACTGAAATCCTTTTAACACCTTCATAAAGTGACACAATTTCAGAATTTGTATTTGTCTAAAAATATTACACTAAGTTTTTATCTTAATAAAATAATGTTTGTAATATTTAGTGACTGTAAAAGTTGGAAATTTGCTCCTTAAAACCTGAAAAAGTCAGGGAATTTTAAAATATAGTTTCGTTAAACACCCTGAAGAAAATTCTTAGCTAGGTCCTATTCCTCTACAACAAAACTGCTTGAAAACCAGAAAAAAAATCTTACTTAAAAAAATGAACACTAAAAACATGAAATAAAACTTTTTTTTATCCATCTTCAATCATTAAAATCACTTAATGTTTGAAACAATCTTAATTTTGGATGTGAAATTTCTTAAAGATGCTTCAAAGTCACTATTTATCTGTATGTATAAAAAACACCTCTTCCCAATGGCTTTGAGGCATCACTAAGACTTTTTTTTAGATAATATTCTCCCTCTAAAATTAAGAAAATTTCATACTTTTTAACATTTTTTAATGACTAAGGTCAGATCAAAACTTTTTAAATTTGTTTTATTTACACTATAATACTACACTTGAAATCAGAATTGGTAGAGCAACCAAACACACTTTAATATCATAGGACATTCAATAACTTAATAGAGGAAAGACATTTCTGGTTTTATATAAGGGGTCTGTAAATTCTATACAAGAGCGTTGGTGCATCACCATTAAATATACATGTAGCTTTAAATTAGAGAGGCCAAGATTCCTCTTGTTATCAAATTCAGGGTCTTGATTATGATTTGTAAACATTTACAATTCAAATCTTTTTGCTTGCATCAAATCTCACATTTAAAAAAATGGTTAGCTATTTATATATGTTACCATAATGTATTTGATAAGAACAAAGTGTAAATAGTTAAAAACACCACTATATATGGATGTTTGATTTGTGCATATCATTAGAACACAAAGGCCATGTTGAGTAAATTTACAACTTATCAGTAGGCCCACTAGAGTGAAACGTCATAATAACTAATAACAATAAAAAATAACTCCAATTCTCAATATTACTCTTATGTTTAGTTACCTGAATTTTCATATCCTGGGATTTTGTAGCTAAGAATTGAGGCATCAACATCATAGTATTAATATTGACACTCTATTATAAAACTAGTGATAATTAAAGGTATCGAATTTGACATCCTATTTTAAACAATATGTAAATATAGTAATAGTTAGCATATAAGATGTGTGTTAATTATCATCTCCGTCACATCGCCCTTTTGCAGACCTTTTCTAGAATTGAGAGATGGTTTTATTTTCAGGCTCGGTTGCCAGAATACCGGCCTGGAATGGTATTAAATTCAGAAGTATGTGATCTACCTGCAGACGCAGACATGGAGAAGGAGCGAGAAGAGCTGCGGTGGCTACCTGCCATGACACTTGATGGGGATCTACTTATGTACTTGCGTGCGGCTCGCTCTATGGCTGCATTCGCAGGCATGTGTGATGGGGGTTCCCCTGATGATGGATGTGTAGCGGCTAGCAGGGATGACACAACCATTAATGCATTGGATGTCGTAAGTTGAACACTACTTGTTGTATTTATCTTTATAGCAAGTGACTTATAAACAGTAGATCAGCCAGGACTGGAAATTGGTTAGCTTTGAATCTATGTTGTGCTTTGTTGAGTTTTTGCTCTCACAACCCATGACTAGAGGATCATATTGTCATATAGGTTTACTCGATAATGGAATAGTTCTTTCTATTAAATTTGATAAATATTCTCGTGATATTCACTCAGCTATGTAACTGTTTATGATGGTCCTTAGTCACATCCTAGTGGTAAACATGTGCTAAGTTTAAATAAGTCATGTTAGCTATTTTCTATAGTTAACTACTTTATTTACAATTTACCTAATATATACATCTATGTACAGCTGTACACACGCATCCAGTACAGAATAAACAAATGACACGATATTTAATTATGGTTCATAAACCCTAAATTTATTTCGTCTTGGCAATATAGTTTCCCACTCTCTAGATGGCCCGCATCTTCTAATAAGGTTCCTACCACACAACCACACAAAGCTATAATTAACACTCTTGCAACACCCACTCTCGAAGTATAAATGCCGACCTCTGCTTTCACCCTCCATTCTTACTCTCTCTCACTTTCTCTCTACATGGTCTGGTAGTGTGACACCATATCCTTTGAGTCTGCATTTAAAGGTTTTTTTCATTTGTTTGTTTTGGACTGGCGTCCAAGCTGGAACAATATTCCTGCAAAATAGTAAAATACACATAAAATGACCTAACATAAATGTTGGTTGGCAAATCTTCTAATGGACATTTGTACTTGTTAGACAACAAAAACTATGTAATGACATACTAGGGGTATATATATTTTTTTTAAAAACACAACTTTTCTTAGACCACACTTGTGTGAATGATCATGCACCAGAAAATTTAATATGAGGAACAACCTTAAGGATTGTAAAGCAAGCAGGACTAAACTACTACAAAAACGAACACTGTCCAAAGCACCCAGATTGTCTTAGTGAGTTGTTACTCTCTCTTTAGTTAATTCCAACATTAATGGCTATCGTCATACTGTTTATAACAGACAGGCGGAAATTCCATTTCTCTCCATCCTGGATAAAGGTGAGATGGTTATCTGTTTACCTAAGTTGCTCCTGAAGAACATCGAAACAAAAGGCCAAAGGCTACTCCTCGGGGAACACAAAGGTTCAGCCTTAGAGACTGCTCCAGCCATGAACTGTGTGTCACCCAAGTTTGTTCTATGGTTTGGGTTTGATTGATGGGGTACTCTCTTCCTGACTTGAGCGATCTTGCTGAGCTAGATTTTTAGTCACTTTTGGATGTCTTCTCTTTTTTTACTTACTACTGGTTTAGGTTGTACACACATGTACTAATTACACTAATGAATTAGAGATGAGTACGGTTGAATTTAGAGGAAGTATACATGAATTTTCGTGGAGGGAAAGTGCAGAACCATTTAGGAAATACCTCCCTTATTACCCTACTGGGATTGAAACCCTGATCTCCCTATCATTGGCAGTCCAGTCTATTGCGAGAATGAGCCTTTTACCATGTAGCCCCAGAAGCGAGTCATGTCCCTCTTGATGTAAGCGACATTACCCGGCTCTCACATAAGTACACCCCAATCAGACTTAACCAAGTCTATTACCATTAGACAGAAAGAGTGAGTATGTATAATCACTCATGATCTAGTTATTCACAACAGCTAGTTGATGGGTCAAGGAGGATGTGTGTCTCTCCCTTCTCATAGATCTTGTAGCAACGAGTCTTTCCACGATTTCTCAATTCATTTTCAGTTGCAAGGGTATGAAAATGTGGCAGAAGGGAGCATTAGTCAAGGTTAACCAGTAGTAGTTAGTTAACAAATTTCAGAACTAACATCGGTTGGCACATGGACTAAATGACGAGCTTGCTGGTGAGGGGTAAGGTCAGGGATCAAATCGTGTCCAGGTGTACTGAGGCTGATTTGGTTTACCACTCTACTTTCATTCAATTGTGAATATATTTCCTCTAACGTTCCTTCAACATCTCTTCCTCACAAGCTTAGTTGTTTTAGCACTGTGTCTTACTGCCTGTACAGGTTATATGCATATGTACTAATTATACTAATGAGTTAAGGGTGATGAAGGTTGAAATGTATAGGAAGTGTACCTGCATTTGTGTGATGTTAGAATGGAAAATCAATTTGGAAAACCTCGCTCAATTCACTTGACCGGGATTTGAACCTCTATCTCCCTTTCAATGTCAGTTTATTCTAACATGGGAGTGACACCTGTGTCCAAACTTGAATGATAATCCTGAAGCAGTGTTATAAGCTTAGTTAAAATGCATGAAACTCATCAAGGTAGTAAGATGCAGTGGAGGTAAAAAAAATCTAGGTCCAAGGTGCTTTCTTGTAGACTTTACCTCCAACTTTGGTAGGTTAAAATAGATTACTAGTGTATTATTTGCATTCAAGTTCTAAGTAGGTCAAGTGAGGTTGCATTGAAGTTAGAACTAAAAAAAGCTTTTCTAAGTTTTGGACATCTAGCATGATAATCTATTTTTAAGATGTCAGTGTAACTTTAATTCACCCCTGTGGTTTTAAGCTCATACCATAAATTATGTCATTCTCTACATTCTTTATTTATTGTCACTAAGATTGGCGCCAGTTTGATAGATTTTTCATTTTAGAATAATCACTTTTAAATTTGGCTGTATCGTTTAAAATGTGGCAAAACGATTTCACTGGTCTCATTTCCTCTGTTTTATAAAGTAGTATATAAAAAAACCTCACTGTGATGCAACATCTGCTTCAAACTGTATTAATTATCTAAGTTAGGTGGGGTGAGACAGGCTCTTGAAATAGCTGCTCTTGAGAACATTTGTAAATATTTATAATTCCAATAAAGGTATCAATTAGTAATGTAATTTTTAAACATAGTGTTTCATTGAATATTTATTAACTTACATTCCATCTCACCTGAAAGGTAGCAATCTTAACTTGACAGATAACAAAATGACCTTGTCTTTTAAGCTGTGCCATAGTGGAGTAATGTGAGGTAAGCTTTCTACCTTACAGAGTAAACGAAGAAAACATGTGTACAATAAATACAAAAATGCGCATTAATATTGATAGACCCATTATAGTCAAGCAAGCAGAAAGTGAATGACTGTCACATTAAGTTGGTTTAAAAGTCTTAAGTTTTAAAAATTTATTTGATTTGTCAATTGTCTACATTTTTTTAACAAATAAGTGACATTAATTATCCTGTAATTTTCCTTAACCAGTCCTACGATCTCACAGCAAGGTTACCCAACTAACACACAGGCATGTGAAAAAGATGACCTTTTAGAAGCTATATTAAGATTTGAAAAAATAAATCCAATATTTTATTTACTAAATATTAAATTTCATGAATAATTTTAACACAGCTGATTTCTGCATTATTACAGCTTCATGATTCCGGTTATGACCCTGGAAAAGCTCTTCAAGCTCTAGTCAAGTGTCCAGTGCCTAGGGGTGTAGACAAGAAGTGGTCAGAAGAAGAAACGGTATGTTGAACAACTCACACATCATGTTTTAGAAAGGGGGTTAACAACATACATTACTAAATCTAGACTCAAGAGCAACAGTTTTTTAACAATTAAAACATTGAAAATACACACATGTGTGTTGATATTAATGATATTAACAACAACAACCTAAAACATTAATGGCATTTCCTATTTCTTCTTTCTTGCCTGATCTTAATTTTGCTGTTGTCTGAGTTTTATATATTTATGGATGAATGCACATGAAAGAGGGATAGTAGTTGTTTCTTTTACATGTTACTATCTTATATCTTATTGTTTGTTTACTTATTTCTTTTATATCCCTTTCTATCCTCTCTTTTTTATAGAGTTAGATTGTGCATTTAACACTTGTCTGATAGATTGAAACTATGTTGACGGATTGAGCGGTAACATTATATTTTCTTAGGGTGGCAGCCATTCTCTATTAGTCCAGTGGCATCAGTGTAAAGTGTGAACTCTGTTTCTTTTTTTCATTGTTAAAACCATATTGGCTTCCTTTTATTTTTCCGATCCCTCCACCTTATTTTATATATAGGAAAATGTACTTCAGGATTTTCTTAAATAGATTAGCAATGATTTTATTCCTTTTCAGAAACGTTTTGTTAAAGGCTTACGCCAATATGGAAAGAATTTCTTCAGAATTAAGAAAGAGCTGTTGCCACATAAGGATACGGTATGTTTCTATTATATAGATTTGTATTAAAAGTCCACTTCCGGGACATTTTGTTAGTAGCCTACTTTGTTTCTATCTGCATACTAACTTGTAAGGCATTCACAATTATAATTGGATAACCTGAACTCTTCAGACTATTAATGATAGCTACATCGAATTAAAGGTGTTTCTCGTATGAAGATTTGTTTTATGTGTTTAAAGGGTTTAATTGCAGAGAATATTGAAAAAAGAAAAAACAATAATTGCTTTTGTAGAATACCTGTATTTTATTGCAAAATGTTCTCTTCACTGCGTCCCATAATCCATTCGAACTGAAATTAACCTTCCGATAGGCGCGCCCTCCAAAGGTTCGCGGATGGTCGCGCGTATCTGTAAGATACGCGTCTAGGTTTATCTCACCGCAGGCCATAAAACACACACGAATTAAAAGTAACATGACAAGTATATATTTAAGCATTTATTTAGACTCAGTCTTAAGGGCATAAACTGCTATAAAAATTATTTTTAGTCCATATGATAGCCTTCAAGTTTTTTGTGTTCCCTACAATTGGCTGGATTATATTAACTGTTTCTGTATATCAAAATAATTATAATTAATAGAATAACATCTAAACGTCTCTAGGGAACAATTAAATTTGCAGTCACACTTTATACAATAAACAAAATATAACATTTGAACATTATAAACACTGAACAAGTGACACCAAAAAAACTACAACAATAAATTGAAATTTATAAAAATCTAATCTTCTAAAATAGGTAATATAAGAAATTGAGAACAAATTCAAGCCAAATGATACTCAAAAATAACAGGAACTAAAAAATGAAAATACCAATACATCAGTTTTGAAAAAATATAGGGAACAATTAAAGTTGCAATCACACTTTATACAATAAACAAAATAAAGCATTAGAACATTATAAACACTGAACAAGTAACATCAAAAAACTTAAAAAAATATATTGAAAAATATAAAAATCTAATTTTCTAAAATACGTAATATAAGAAATTGAGAACAAATCAAGCTATAAATAATATTAAAAAATATCAGGAATTAAAAAATGAAAATACAAATACATTAGTTTTGATAAAATATAATAAAAGCCAATATTTTGGGACTATAAAGAATTGCAATCAGTACAAATGTATTTTGAATGCTGTAAACATATGAATTTTTT
>CABFVX010000818.1:113878-168357 GCA_902151425.1 Timema shepardi
GCATGAGTGTTTTTTTTTTTTCCATTTCCAAGAGTTTATGTGCTTATTATTTTTTTTCTGAATGGCTGTATAACAATCAGTATCGTCATTTTGGTCGTCTTCTTCGCTAGAATTATCACTTTGTTCCGATTCCGAATCACCTTCTCGTTCCAAATTATGCTCTTCTTCATCTGTATCACTTTCATCCAAACAATCCTCTTCATCACTGGCTTCATTGAGAACAGCATTCCTGATAGCTTCAACATCCACCGGATCATTCAAGTCAAAACATTTTTTCTGACATGTCATATTGCTTGAAAAAAAAATACACAGATGGTCGCGCGTATCTGATACATACGATGTATCTTTTTCAAAGCCAGTATGAAACAAGCGAAAAACAAAACATGTAATAATACTTTTAATGCTATTAGTATAACATTTATTGCAAGTTTAAATTAAGATGAAGAAAGTGTAAAAACTTACAAGAGCGGTCGCGCGTATCTGTCGTATACTGCACAGACTATATCGGAACCAAGGTCAACAATACAGAGGTCCGAAGAAGACTGCCGAATGGTCTGGTGGGGGTGGAAGAATAGCTGAGAGTGGGAATCCCCACTCCCTCTGACTTCCAAGAAACAGGAGCAAACTCAAACTGGCCGTATCTGATGGATACGCGCGCCTATCAGAAGATTAACTAACTAGCTGACTTAAATAATTATTTTTGTTGAATTCAAGGCGTGCAGGAATGCATAGTGATAGATTTGATCTATTTAATATTCCATTATTTTTTAACATTCAAATAATACCTTGATAATAATATCACTAATATTTATTTAAATATGCATGTAAAAAATGTTTCTTTTTCCTTACTTTTCAAGACATTTGTCTGTTTTGATTTAATTGTATCACGTTTATGTTTCTTGCCATATGGTTGTAAGGTGCTGTTACTTTTTTTTATTTAATATTTGCATTTTAACCATGTACTTTATTAATATTTTATACTTGTGCACTACAGCCAGAATTAGTGGAATTTTATTATTTATGGAAGAAAACCCCTGGGGCAAACAATAACAGACCGCATCGTCGCAGACGTCCTGGTTCTCTTCGCCGGATTCGAAATACCCGCAATACAAATAGAGGGCAACCTAAAGAAATAGATGTAAACTCGTCTGCACGTAAGTTATTCAAAACATTAGGTTTATTTTCAATTTTAAACTTTTCTAGTTTAAAAATATTTTGATCAAGCCATTATTTAAAAGAAATTAAAACCTGTCATTATAAATTTTCATCATCATTATCATCATCAACCGTTTACAACTTCCTGTTGTATCAGCTGTGAATAAGAGCCTCTCCATCTCCTCCAGTCCCTTCATTCCGCTTGTTTGCAATTCTCGTTTCACTCTTCTCATCTTGCCACATCTTCCTTAATTTGGTCCAGCAATCGTGTTCTTTGTTTAGCTCTGATTCTACTTTTTGGGCTGCCCCACTACCAATTAATTCTTTTATCTCTTCATTTCTAATCCTGTCTCTTCTTGTATTTCCCTCAATGTTCCTTAAAAATGTCATCTCTGATGTCTACTCTTTGCTCACATCTTTTGCCAAAATTGTCTAAGTTTCTGCTCCATGCAAATTCGACCTGAAGTAGGTTTTATACATAGTGATCTTACAATTGTTAGGTACTTCCTTACTCCAAATTATGTTCCTTACTGTCTGGTAGAATTTACCTGCCTGTTTTATTCTGTTTGTTATCTCATGACTAACTTTTCCTTCCCTGTGTATTTCACTTCCTAGAAATTTAAATGTTTATGGTTCTTGCACAGTGGTTTTTCCTATTTAAAGATTTAGATTTTAATTAGATCCTTTCTCATTACGACATTATTATCTTTACTGATCTTTGCGTGTAGCTCGAACGGGTAGTAAGACGCGGTGCTAATAATAATAATTTACTGATCTTCAATTAAAAGTAACCCGCCTCGGTGGCGTAGTTGGCTAACGCGCTAGTCTGGGGGTGGTTTTTCCTAAATGGTTTTCCACTCTCCATCCACGCAAATGCGGGTTCACTTCCTCTAATTCAACCTTCCTAATTCCTAATCCATTAGCGTAATTAGTACTTAAAGCATATAATCACGAATGGGTAGTAAGACGCGGTGCTAAAATAATAATAATAATAATAATAATAATAATAATAATAATAATTAAAAGTAAGTTATTACCGGTACTTTATTCCAGTTACCCGCCTTGGTGGTGTAGTTAGCTAATGCGCTTGTCGTGTTGAGCTCGACTACTGAGGACGGGGAGATCGAGGTTCGAATCTTGGTCGGGTGAACTGGGGGTGGTTTTTTCCTAAATGGTTTTCCACTCTCCCTCCACGCAAATGCGGGCTCACTTCCTCTAATTCAACCTTCCCAATTCCTAATCCATTAGCGTAATTAGTACTTAAAGCGTATAACCCGAACGGGTAGTAAGACGCGGTGCTAAATATTATTATTATTTATTCCAGTTCTCTAATTTTCTTGGCACAGCTTCCACGTCCACGTCCCAAAACACGTCATCACTAAGGGCCATCACCTGTATTTCTTCTTCGTTGTTGTCTTTCTGAACCTTAGCTATGAAGTCGTCCAATACTATGTCGAACAATAGTGGTTACAGAGTACTATCCTGTCTCAGCCCTCATTTCTGGAATGTCAGGCTTTCCTATTCTCCATTGAATTTTCATGCTATTGATTAATTAAGTTTTTTTTTCAATCCTAGACATTTGTCCCTTCCCGTAATATAGAAATATAAAATTAATAACTGTACTTTTGTGTATCGTAATTCAATAGCAATGCCCAACAACTAAGTTATTTTTTCTTTCTTCAACAGCTGTTGGTGCTTCCAGGCCTTCCCCTATTACAAAGGAAAATGGTGGGTGAACTGTTATTGCTTTTATTTAATTCAACATTGGGAGGTATTTTAATATTCAAAATATCAATTTTGAGTCAACATACATTTTAAAATTAATTACCATACATATTGGTTTAAATTAGGAGGGATAGCCAGCACACTTACCTAGGTGATACTGGAGTAGAAATTGTTTAGATTTAACACTAAAAAACACATAAACACATTTGTCTGTGACAGTGAAAGCTTGTCCTTAAAAATGTGTTTATGTGTTTTTTAGTGATATCTAAACAATTTCTACTCCAGTATCACCTAGGTAAGTGTGCTGGCTATCCCTCCTAATTTAAACCATGATTTAGCCTAGTGCTCTATACCACATTACCATACATACTATAATTCATTGCACGCTTTTCTAAATATTCCCTAAATAGCTCTGAGCCTTTTAAGTGAGCATTGGAAATCATATGGAAAAAATTGAAAACTATCACTATCCCCAAATGCTAGAAAATTGACAAAAGGAAACTACAAGATGTCAATTTATTAATTTTAAAATAAATGTTTTCTTTATGTAATTTCTGAAATGTAAGAATTGTGAACTTCTAAGTTCCCAAACCACTCTAATTAAATATATGTGTATTGTACAAACACCAACCCCAAATGCTAGTATTTAATATCACAATATATTTTAAGGTAACAGCATGATAATGAGCTCTTAATGAACCACACCATATTCCCAAAGATGTTTCAAAGAATAAATAATCTAACTTCCTTTTAAACTTGTGATAGTGAAACTGTTAATTTATTAATTTGGTTTTTATTTAATTTTTCTTTTACTAGGGGAAGGAAGTTCTGGAAGTGAAGATGAAAATTCAGAAGATGATTCAGACTCCAGGGATCATGTTACATACCGCTGCCAGCACTGCTATAATAATTGTAATTATTTTTCTAAATATTTGTTGATAATATACCCAAACTTTTCTGTTTGTACTTTGTGACAACCCTAATATTTATGTGTTTATGTTTAATTATAATTAGTTTAGATAGTTACACTGTAAAATTAATCTTTATGGTTTTAAATAATATATTATGTTTAACCCATTCTCCAATGTGTACGTAGCATAGCTATTTGCATGCCAGCAGCAATTTTTCTACTATTATATCCTTTCCCAAGAAATATTTTCGCCGATCAGTTTTTTACCTCATTTATTACTTCATTCATGGTTCTAGTATAGCATTGAACTATTAGCTTCATAAATCAGTTTCAATATGAAGTATTTGAACTGGCTAAAAGTACAGTCGTTCATTGATAGAAGGCATCACAATAACTTATTGCCATGAAATGTTATTCGTGCCCTCGCCAGGGAACATTCGGACAAACAGGTGGTGTTTAAAGCCCGTGCCAGGGAAAGAATTAAAGCAAAATTGTTTTCAAGCTTTCTGTATCTTGTAGTTGTGCTTTGAAGTAACTTTATTTGGTTGTGGTCACAACACTACTATCACTTTCTTTAACATGCTATGAACATAGAAATGTTGAAATATTTATAGTTATTTTCATTACTTTGCAATATGACATTAAAAAGGTAACTTAATTCATATTTTATCTTTCAAATTATATATTTATGGGTATAATCCAAACGAGTAATGAAACATGACAAAACAAATATATTTAATAGGGATGAATGGGAATTACATTTTTATAATGGGATGGGAACAGGAAACTAAAAAATGATGCATTGTATTAATCCTAAAAAATATATATATATTGTTTTTATACTAATATGCACCTCTGACAAGACGTGTATTAATCACAACTAGTGAATGTGTGAAATGCCAGGCCTCCACCCTGGTTCGAATTTCACGTTAAGCTGTAGGTCCTCCATTTCATCTCACAATCACCCTATCATTACACATTAGCGTAAGTGTGTACAACCCAAATGAGCAGTAAGACGCGGTGCAAATAATAATAATAATAATATAGATACAGGTGTGCAAATAGCATTTTTTATAGAAACAAATATTGAATAATACAAATTGAATAATTAAATTTAATACATTATTTATATTAGTTAATCTCTTTTGAAAATGGTGTTTTATATTTTACTGCCTATTGGAAGAGTAAAAAAAAAAAAATTTTACCCTTCTTAAATGTCCCCTAAAATATTAAATGCTATCTACATATTTATCACCTCTTAATGGCTTTATAGGTTTGACAAACCATATATATATATATATAGATATTCTTTAGGTCCAAAATCCCTTAGAGGTTATCAAGGTTTGAAACCCCTTAGATATTCTTTAGTTATTTTGGGTCTAAAACCACTTAAAGATAGATTATCAAGGTTTTAAACCCCTTAAATATTATTTAGATATGAAACCCCTTAAATGTTTCTTAGGTGTATTACTCTTTAAATATTATCTATGTTTGAAACCTCTTTAAACTTATCTCTGTTTAAAGCTCCCTTAATGTTCTCTAGAATTGACATCCCTTAAGGGTTCTTGTAGTTAAACACTCCTGTAATCTCTGCTCTTTGTTTGGTTGCTAACAACAGACAAGCTGATGCTCATAAATTGTTGACCTTGGCAAGATACTTCCTCCCCCAGTGATTATAATATAGCTCTGTCCTCTAAATCTTTCAAGCCCTCTCGCTTGCTGACCCTAACAAATAACTTTTTTTATAGACAGAGCACATTGACTTCACGAGTTTCCCAACTTGTTTGTCTCATCACAGGCAGTAAAATACCCTGTTCCCTCTCCCAAGTTTGCTACAGTTAAAAGAAGATGACTGTGTCCAATAGAGATTGAGCCAGTAGTACCTGCTGGAACAATAAGTGGGCTTTATTTCCCACCTGAACCCTTGCTGGGAAAGGCTCTTTATCTCCTGACTCTCGGAAATGGATAAAGTATCGATATTTTCCCCGAGAGGTCCTCCACCCCTAGTATTTAATTTAAATGTAAATTGGAAGTTAAGAAAAAAATCACATAATTTATAGTCTACGATAAACCACAAACATCAACCTTACTTATCAGTTTCATGAAGTTGTATCAATGCAGTTTCAAAACCAAATGGAACTAGTCTTCCAGTTCTTATTCAGTTTTGAAATTGTTTAGAAAAACAAATATTTGTGCAAAAATACTAGATAGTAATTTTTTTTAAAATCTTGTCCTACCATCACAAAATTCCATCAAAAAAATACTGATTTCAATAAAACTAAATATTATGTTAATAAAAAGTCTGTGTCATAGATTCTAAATGGCACTGTCGGTATTTTAAGGAATTGAAACACACTTCTAGAATCAGATCTTTTGATTGTTTAATTTTGTATTTCAACAATTAACCTCTTTATTTGCAGGCTCACGCGACTTAAATAGTGGAAAAGATCGTAATAAAATATGCACAGATTGTCTTGCATACTTGAAGAAGTACGGAGAGCTTCCACAAATACAATCTGTCGGTATTACTAATGCAAATGGAGGGACTGCTAACAGTAATAGGGGGGAGGCTCCATACCTCTTTCGGCCTGTTCAAACAGAATCGTCTGATCACTCTCCAGGTAGAATGCGAACAAGATTCAGGACTAAAGAGCAGGTGAATTATTTTTAACCTTTAAACACAAGTTATTTTAAATCAATTTTAAATCATTCTGATTTCTTAGATGTTCAGCAATGTAGGACATAATACAGTACAATGAAATACAATTTAGTTCCCAAGAACCTTTCTTTGAGGTAGAAGTGTAAGGAACACTAACAGTGTAAGGGCAGTATTTTTTGCCGTTTTTATTTCGAAACTTTTTTTGGCCAAAATAAATAAAATATAAACATAGAGTTTAATTTTTTTTCACATTGTGATATCAATCGTTTTTGAATATCCATCATGGGCTTAGAGGCATTAAATGAAAAACATT
Organism: Timema shepardi; assembly: GCA_902151425.1. Taxonomy (NCBI): domain Eukaryota; kingdom Metazoa; phylum Arthropoda; class Insecta; order Phasmatodea; family Timematidae; genus Timema; species Timema shepardi. The sequence continues at coordinate 120,641 of CABFVX010000818.1, forward strand.
TATATTAAGACAAAAAGTCGTCATTATATTCCAGGACACCCTTGACAGATAGATATTCAACAACTGTTGATGTCACTGTTTGAAGAAAATTAAACTCTCATGTTTCTCTTGGAGAATTATTTGATTTATTTAGCCCTTAACTCGAGTTCCCTATACGCCCATCTTAACAGTCACAATTATTGTGTATCAATAGATATTGGTGCTTACAGAATGCTAGAATACTTCCTTACCATAGTGGTGGTACAGAAACTACAGAAAGTGATGTTGATAAAAAATTGTGTAAATCTCCAGCCAGCGTATCTTCACCTGTTGACAAGAACAAGAAAAAGGTAACATTTTGTTTACCAAATTAATTGCAAGGATTAGGCCAACAAAATATTATGAATATATATAAACAGTAATCTGTATCAGTAGGCAGGCAATATTTTGTCTTGCGCTTTAATAAAAAACTGACCCAGACTATAGGCTGGAAACAATAATGTATGTAAAAATTAGTCTTGCTCAAAATGTTCTTTTAGGAAGTAACTCTTGGTTTAACCAAATTTTATTTACTTGCTTTATCTATCCACCCATAATTGACATACTAAAATTAGCGAGGTGGATTTATGGTTACCTACATTAGTGACTATGTAAACTTGAGTGTTAAGTTGCTGTATTCATACTTTCTTGTGGATGACTGGGAGATCAAGTTTCATTTTCAACCTGGGTGGATTAAGATTGGTTTGCTTCATTGAGTGTGTGAAAATTTGAGTATTTTTGAATTTACATTTCTGAATTATTTGTATTCAAACTTTGAATATTAAATTTTGAAATTTAGAATTATTTGCACATTTTCGAATACCCAGGAACAGATATTGGTTTATTCAGCACATATTTATTATAGATTAAGTAATTATTATTTTATGCTACATATATTCATTTGGATTATTTTAAATTTTTATATTACTTTATTTGTTTACTAAAACCAAATAAATAAGTCCTCTGTTAAGAGATTATCACAAGATTTCATTTAGTAACCCACCATGTTGATTGTTTATGTTGTGTATAGTTACTAATTTTAAACTGAGCATTAAGGTTATGCAAAGTTCACTCTTTCCATTTTAAGTGAACTCGAATCAAATACCTATATGAAATATTGTGTTTTTAATCTTAAAAAAATATATTTTGGTTAATTCAATATTCTTATGCACGTAAATTATTCGATAACTGTTTTAATTAGAGATGTCACAATATTTGTTTTTCTTGATTCCGATTCTTAAGTTCAACCTTGATTCTCGATTAAGATTCTTGAACATCTCCTTTAGTTTTCCAAGCATTGTTGGATAGAAAATCTGACGTGCCTGATAACCTACTCCCCCCTCAATGCGAAACTTGGACTCAATCATTACAACTCATGTGGTTTGAAACTTTAATCTCACAATCTTATAGATATTTAACACAAAAATTCTACAAAACTGAAAATCAAACCCAAGAATTCAAATAAATTCAAAATTAATACAATAAATTTCGGATTTGATAACTGAAAGAACAACACATTTCACACACTACAAACATTTTAAGTCTGCCGTAACTGAACCCACGCAGAAATTAGTGAGGAAGTTTAGGCAACAATATATCAATAGTCTTGTAACCCCCTTTTATAATCACTTAGAAAAAACAGTTTGGGATGATAACAAGAGAGTTATTTTATTCAGATAACAAATTACATACAAACAGCATTATCCACTGTGAGACAAGTGATTAAAGGTAATTTGTGGCGTGATAAAATTCTCTCGTCCATAAATGGTGACTCAAAACACATTAAATAATCTACTCTAAATTGACCTTCAATTTAATCTTAGTTAGTCCTGCCATAATAACAAATTAATCATCAAATGAAAGATCCAGGTAAAATGTTCAATCAGGAATGAGATCCAGCAAATACACTTAAGAGTTAAGTTAGCCTAACTAACAGTCCCCAATTGACAAACAATATGTATCGCTGCTCATTTGACTAATATAGTACATCCATTTATTAATCCTCACACAACATATCAAATTGCTAAATATGCTATTTTTATTTTCTATGACGGGTCATTTCTTTGAATCTAAACTTTGGAATTCTTAGTATCTAGTTCTTTCACAATACTTTTACATTATTCTAATCCTGTTTATTGTCAACCCATGACAATAACTGGCAGGCTTAGATTAAAACATATATTATTCTAAATATAAACAGTCACAACACATAAAAAACAACTTCCAAATCTTTTCTTAAATAAATGTGTTTCTACCCTTTGGATATATCAGTACTGCAAAAATTCCAAACAACGACATTATCACTACAATCAATGATGCTGATATCATCTCATAAAATCCAGTTACTTTTTGAACCAGACAATGCTCTAATGCACTTCTAATCTTCACATTCTTAGGGCCAGTTTCATAGTCAAATTTAGTACGCCTCAAGTGCGGCGCTACACTAAGTACATGACGACACCTACCTAAACCAGAATGGAATGGGCCAGTTTCCTATGCGAGAAAGGCCAATTCCATTCTGGTTTAGGTAGGTGTTGTCATGTACTTAGTGTAGCGCCGCACTTGAGGCGTACTAAATTTGACTATGAAACTGGCCCTTAGTTTGAAATCCAAATTTTATTCTTGTCTTTGAATACTACTAGTAATTCAAGATTTGTTGTCAATTCTTGTTTACCAATGAACTTAAGTGTGGTCATTGATGCATTTCTTACAACAAAGTTCCTCGTCTTTTAGATATTATTATTATTAGCACCGCGTCTTACTACCCGTTCGGGTTATACGCACTTTTAGATATTGCCCTTGGAGACTATGTTTTTGGAGGCCATGGTTTATGAGTCTTGTAGCATTTATGTAGCCCTCTTTTGCACTTTGCAAGTTATCAAGGATTAAAGTTCATGCAGTTTCTTCTCTTTATTTATCCTCATTTCTTCCTCATGCTCCAGGGGTTCGATTAAACATTTTTACTTTATGATGGGCTTTTGGAAGAATTTTTATGATCTAGTTTTTAGGTCCATATGGGACATTTGTTTAGTAAAACTATATGTGTTGGATGTTTTAATTAATTATTTGTAAAAGCCTCTTTTAAGGTCTTATGTTATTTTAGGCAGACTTTTTTTGTGTTTCTTTACCAATATGTTCTTGAATTTAATGTCTAACGGGTTTAGAAATTTAAATTAAATCAAACGCAATATAAATTAAAACAAATACAAATTAAATGAACACAGACTTTTAAAGGGCAGAATATTTTTAAAAATATCACTAGGATTATACTTAAGAGTGGTCATGTTTTACATTTAACATTGCCTACATATGTGTTTTCTTATGGTCGCCATTTTATTTAGCATTTCCAAATCAGTATTCATACACAACATATCCCATCAGTACTCAAGTTTGTGTTGAGACTGACAATTCTCAATCAAAATCAGTTAAAGGTGTCATTATGACTACAGTAACACACATTCAAATAAACAATTTTGTGTTAACCTATTTCTATCAATATTTTGCTTTGCCTCTAATGTTTGGGTCCTTTTTTTTTAACTCGCCCGACTATCAAATGCCCATAAGAGCATTTTACCATTTTTACAGTAAGGAGATCAAGAGCAACTTGTGTTTGTTACGGCAACATATCGTTTAATGTTTGGACATAATTTTGGAAACCAAACCTTTTCATACCAATTACTTCCATTATTTTGAGTAGTGTATATTCATGTGAAAAGAATATCTTTGTATTTTTTTAAATGTTTTAAAATCATATTTCTTCATACACTTAACTATAATTTATAAATGATAATTCTTATTCCTGTAATGAAGTTTTAATTGAAACACCACTAACATTCTTTTTATCCCAATTTAGATAGTTTCCCATGAATTAATTATCATTTATTCTTAACTATTCTTAATAATTCTTGTTTAGAACCTTTCTGTCATTCTATCTAGTTTGGTTTAATGTACTCTTTCTTGTTCACTCTACTATTGGTGTTCACAGTTTAAAATTGAGCATCCAGCTAAAGGGCGTAAAAGAAACCAAGTTGAAATGAACAATGATGGTGATAAAGAAATCGCTTTATTCAAGAGGAAAAGAAGCGATAGAGCTGATGTGAGCTGGACTTGTTTACAGCCTATACTTGAATTTATTTTGTTTCCGTTTGTTTCATTATATATAGACTATAGCTTGTGTTTGTATTTGTACAAGTAGTTTTTATTATATACAGACAATTATCATATTTTGCATGTTTTAAACAAATGTTGTATGTGTGAACAAGTTTTAAATCTGGACGAAAGCTTTATTGTGATTTAGGCCATTTAGTGATTGATTGTGACTGAGCTATTTAATTAAATCACATACATTAAAAAAGTCCAAAATATATTTTTTTACTTATTTTACACACTTCTGCGATTATTTCAAATTTTTTACTCTTGTTTGTTCCTGTAGTTTATACCCTAACAAAGTGATATTTCTTGAGCTAAGAGGGAAGAAAATATTTGGCAGAGTAATAAAAACGAATTGCATTGGCATTCACCTTGAGTCTGCACTTCTGTACATGTGTTTTATTTTCACATTTACTTTGATTAAACGTTTATTTGAAACAGTTTTTAAAAGTGCTTATTATATCAGTATAAAATAATACATTTTATTAAATAACTAGAAATATATAATATTCTTTAAAATAAAAACACATACTGGTACCCAAGACCTGTTTTTGATTAAAACTTTATCTGTTTATTTTGTGATATTTTACTTAAAGCTAGCAATTCAAAATAATATAAATGTTGAATTTATTTTTTATAAATAAATAATTTAAAGAAATATTTAAAGTAGCATACTGACACTGTAACATGGTCATTCAAGGGATGATTAAATACCATAAGTGTGTGAAGGAATTACTAGTTTTATTAGGTTCAGGTCTTCCTTGACTTCAAAAAGCTCATTGATAAATACTTGCATTTTGTTAATATTGTAATGTTAATTTTGAAATATATAAAATATATTTACTTTTTACAGTTTCCATTTTGAGGAAAGTAAATTGAATTGCTATCCATTCTACTTTAAATATTTTTCATCTTTCAAAAACTCCTGAGCTAGCTAAGGGAGCTATTTATAATTGTATTTATTTGAAAGGAGACTATAGCTATTACTTTTCAGTTTTAGTAGTGTCTCAACACAAATGGCTATTAGTGCTAGAAACATACTATGTGTGCTTGTATGTGCATGTGTGCTTGTGTGTGCATGCATGTGCATGTGTGCTTGTTTCATAAAGCTACCCTTAATATTAAGAGCTTTAAACTTAAGCTCTGTAAAACTTTAAATAAGTTCAGGAAATAAAGTTTAGAAAAAGTAAGGCCACAAAGAGAACATGATTAAGAGAAGCTAAAGAAGTAAACAGCAAATAGGTTAGATGTTGAAAAATTAAAGATATAGTTCCTCTTACACTTATTAAATTACTTAGTCGGGCCCTTTAAAAGTTCTTGGATAGGTATCAAGGTATTAAGATAAAATAACACCCCTACACCATTGACATGGTCATATTATTAGGGGCTTTTAGAATACTAAAAGAGACCAGGTTTTCTAATAATTTTTCCAAGCACCTCGTCTTGCTACCTTTTCAGGTTATACAAATATCTACTAATTTAATTCGTTAGGGATTAGGAAGGTTGAATTTAGAAGTAGTGTACCCACTGCTGTGTGTAGGTGGAGATTGGAATACCATTTAGGGAAAACCACCTGACCGAGATCGAACCCTGATCTCCCTGTCATAGATGGTCCAGTCTAGTCTCTTGCAAGTTGACAGCATAGACCATGAGTCAACCGAAGCTGGTGTAGGTATATTACAACTTTTTTTTGTTAATTTCTCTCATAAACCTATAGAATATTAAGGTTGTGAACATGACATTATATTCACAACATTATATTACTGTTATTCAAAAATAATATTGTTGTTGAAAATACTTAGTGATATATTTAAAAGAAATGCTTGGATTGTTTGCTAAAATATTTATTAACTTGTATAAATGCTAATATACATATATGACTGTATCAAATCTCATTTAACTGTTAGGGCTAATATAGTAGTTAACACTTCCTCTTTCTAACCCTTACCCCATACCCCTTCTTCATAGGCTGTCAAGATGGTAACTAGGAGAGGGTATCATCAGACACACACACACACTGTAATTGAATAGTTGAAGTTGGAATGTATTTAATTGGAGCATGATATCACCAATACATAACTACACTACCTAATTCTTATGATATTTTTCTAGGTTACAACTACATACACATGCGCACACACACACTTATCCTGACATCCTTCGCATAGTTAAACGTTCTTATATACTCTGTCAAGAGAGAATTTACAGTGCAATAAGCTGTTTGAAGTAAAATAAAAAGTTTGGGAAAGCAAAACAAATAATTAAAATATTTTTGCAGTCGCATTAAAGTTCAGGTGAGTGTAATTAACTAACCTTATATTGTTTTATTTTTTTACAGAGTCCTGCTGAAAGTCTTACCACTGATAGTGGCTCTATTGTGGATGATGGTGAGAACAATGAACCAGAGAATGAATCTCAAGATATTTCAAATGGCAATATAAACATAACCTCATTAAATGCATTGAGCTGCATTAGTTCATCAGCAGTGACACTTCCTTCACCTTCATTGACATCTTCAAATATCGGAACAACACGAGTTTCAATGTCTTTGCATTCAACCTTGGAGGATATTTCACTACCTACTAACATTAGTTCTGGACAGGAAGTTACGGAAAATATTTCAAATACTGCTCAGAATGCAATACCTACTAATCAAACTCCGCCTACAATCATAATTGTTAATAACATAAGTGGCAATAATTTTAAAACTGTGAATAAAGAAGGGACGTTTGGTTCTATACATAGTGAAACTGCACATAATTCTGTACAGGTAACAACCCCAGTAATAAGTCTAAAAGTTCCAATGCCAGTTTTGTCATCAGCAATTGATGGCGTTATAAACAAGACATTAACATCTGATGTATTATTGCTTCCCACTGATAAGAAAGGTATGGAAAAAGAAAAGTCTAAAATACCAACCTTACAGCAAACACCTGGAATAGTTGAACCCATGTCAAGTTTAGATAATAGGTCGGTTATAAAGATGGAAAATGAGTGTGTGAAGGCATATGTTAAAAGAGATGCCAAAGACTTAATAAAAGATAAAGGTGAATCTACCAAGGAAATTGGGGGATCAGTTGTGAAGGGTTATGATGAACTAGACTCACTTGAATCGGCACCAAAAATTATTATCAAAGAAGAAGCTGACAGCAGCAGGTGTGAGATGTTAAATGTTTCTTTACCATTACCATCTGGAAAAATCATTAAGGAAGAGATTCAAACTTCTCAGTCTCATGGAACATTGAGTGAAGGCTTAGAATCAATGAATACTAGCAACAACCTGATTTCTCAGGGTAGTGGTTTCACTATGAATGCTACCATAAAATCAGAGCCAGGCCTTATGAGGGACCAACAAGTCAGCCCTATTTTAACAGATATACCAATTTCAATATCATCAGATAGTGGTCACTTAGCAATTCCCTCTAACCTAGTACAAATTTCACCTAACATGGGCAATGGTAATCCTCAAAACTTGTCAAATCTAAATGTACAACATTCTAGTGCAAGAACACCACCTTTGTTAGTGCAAGTTTCTTCAAGTCACCCTCATATTCAGGCCAAGAGTAGTTCATCAATAATTCATCAATGTTCAGATATGAGAATTAACCAAGATAGTCGTCAACTAACAGACCTAAGACAGTCAGAGATTCGCCAAATGTCCGATATGCGCCAGTGTCCCACAGATGTGCGTACAGGAAATGAAATTAGGCAAATTACAGAAATGGCTACATCAGACACAAGAGCACATGTATCAGATTTACGTCAAAAAGGTGAAATGCAAATTCATGTAGGAGATATGCGCAAAAGTTTAGAGTCATCCCACTTATCAAACAGTGGCTTTAATCCAGACAAGTCTTTAATACAAATTCCACCTGGTTGTAATGAGGCAGAGAAAGATCACAAGTCATTTTCACAGCAGCATGTTTCTTTGCCTCCAACATCAATTGCAAGTCCTCATTCTGTCATACTCCAGCAACAATCACTCCATACAGTCTCAAATTCTTCACCAGTAATATCGTCCCATCAGAATTATGCATTCCTTTCTGGTTCATCTTATACATATCAACGGCAATCTCATTCCATGGGAGTGGAAAAAAATATTAATATCTTACAGCTAGGAAATTCATCGTTTGTACCCAACAGTGCTATGCAACAGCAAAGTGAGCCACAAAATCTAAAAATAAAACAAGAAATAATTCCAATGCAGGACCACAACATTTCTTCAGATCCATTACAATCACTTAAAGAAGTAAAAATACCTGGGTATTCAGGGCCAAGTTCTTCAATTTCTCAGCCATTGACTAGCTCAAACATTACTTCAAATGCCATTTCCTCTTTTCATCCTAATGAACATTCAAGACCATCATCTGGAAATCTACCCCTTCAAAACTTTATTGGTCCTTCTATCGACAATATTAAAAAAGAACCTGAAAATTACTTGGGTACATCTTCGAGTACTTTACCTTTGAAATCTCCACCAATCCAGCAGTCAAAAATTCATTCTATTAGAACTTCTCTTTCAAGTTCAGACTTGCATAGCAGTGCATCTCTTATTTCGTCTACACCCCCACCTACTCAAATGTCAACAAATACACAACTGGTTCTTCCTCTGACATCACATTCTTCGGCTGTCTCTCACAGTGCAGCCAATCTTATTTCTCCATCACCATCATCTCGCCTTACTCCAACATCTCTATCTAGTGGGCCAACTTCAATTCCACAACCTGTGATGCATCCATCCCAGCAGGCATCACCTTTAAGTCGGCAATCACCTGGACATCCCCATCCAACCCCTCACCCACATCCGACCCCACATCCTCATTCTTCTCCATTCATTGGTCCGCCTGGACACCCAGCTTTACATCCTCATCATCCCCACCACTCTCTCATCCACCACCAACTGTTTGCTGCAGCAGCTGCTCATGCTGCTGCTGTTCATCATCCCTACCATCCACACCACCCTTATGCTGCTTATGGTTATCCATTTCCATACCCATATGGTCCTCCAATGCCACAACCCCATCCAGTACCCCCACCTCATCACACAGCCCATACTGCTCCATCTCTTCCTATACAGTCAACATCTTCTGGCAACCATGGACATCGTTCTTCACATGAACAGGCCAAATTGGAGTCTAGAATATCAACCTCTTCAGCCTTGGAAAGTACAACTACTTCACTGCATACATCTCACCATTCTTCGCTTTCATCAGTGACCACAAGACGGGAAATTTCGGCTACATCTGAAGAATCTAGTAGCTGCAACTCCATTGGAACATCAGAGAAACACCTTCATCAATCACAGGAATTAACTACAACTCATCATCACCACTCTTCACATCACTCATCCGTAAGTAATTTTTAGCTGTCACACTTTGCTTTTATGACTGTTTGTCAAAAAATTTAAATGTAAATCTTAAAACACTAAAATAAAGCTAACTAATTTAGCTAAGCAATGGAAATTCACTGAAGCATTGTAAGATATTACAATTAGTATTTTGTTTTACTTTATTACTACCTGTTTAGGTTGTCACATGGTCTAAGGCATCACTCTCGCGATAGACTAAACTACTGATTTATAGGGAGATCGGGTTTCGAATCCCAGTCAGGTGTACTGAGAGTAGTTTTTTCTAAATGGTTTTCCACTATCCCTCCACATAAATGCAGGTAAACTTCCTCATCCTTAGCTCACTAGTTTAATAAAGTGCATGCATATAACCTGAACAGATGCTGTTTTACTTAATTATTATTTTTTAGAAAATTAATATTTATTTATAATATTTTGGTATGAATGTTATATGTTGGCTTTTATTTTGATCCAAGTATTTTAAACAGTTGTGCCCACCTAACACGAGTAAAATATTTACAAAGATGATTAATTCCGCTCAATTTCAGGTTCATCATCAGATTTCAACAGAGAAGCAGTTAACCCACCACAACCAAACTCCTGTAAATCACTCATTGACAATCTCTCACTCATCCACATCATCAAGCTCTGCTTCTGTGCAGCACAAAATTAACACTGGTGGCAAAGTAGCTATTACTGCTCGTGTCTCCAGTCCATCTTGCCATGTTTCTGCCACCCTCTCATCAACAACATCAGCTTCCACGTCTATATCGCTCCCTTCCTCCAACCATGGCAATCACCACCACTCTCACCATCACTCACATAGTCACCATCACCAACACCATCAGTTAGGACCTGGAGATCGACTCTCACCATCTACTGCCATGATCATGCCGCCTGGGCTTAATGTGCCGATAGGGATGGGGCCAAACAATTCTAGCTCCAATCGAACCCATCACAGTGGTTTATCTAGTCACCCAAACTATAACAACAGTCATCCCCATCATTCAAAGCAAGGCAGGAACACTCCAACAAATAATCCACCTCTGCATCACCATCTTTCCAACCACCCCAGTCTCATAGCCCAACCGGGCATGCAGCCTGCATTGGCTCATCACACCATGGGTATGGGATTGAATCCAGCTTCCATACCAGGATCATCTCTGGAAGCTTTGCGGTATTGTGGACCAAAGATTTAGTATTGACTTAACTTTTAACATTACACAACCCAGTATTTATTAGTAAATATTAATTTTAAAATAGAGTTTGTATATTAATAACATTCTTAACTTGTTATTACTCTCCTTGTTATTTTGGTTATGTTATAGAGCCCATGCCCAAGCAGCTGCTAGCATTCAACAACAGCAGGGATCATTGCCACCTGGAATGATCCATCCACCTTCTCACTCTCCTTTGCAAGGTCCACAAGGACATTCTGGTAAACATTCGTTAAAATAATATAAATATTGTTGATTTATATAATGTGTGTGTGTGTGTATATATATATATACACACACACATACACACACGCACCTACCTGGCAGTCAGGGGCACATTTATCAGTAGGCTGATTAGGCTCTATCCTAGGGCAACAAATTTATGGGGATTATAAATTGAAGTACGCAAAGTGCTCTTCAGCTTAAGAAAAATGGAAAACAAAAATTGTTGGAGGTCCTTCCAGAACATGATCTATAAACTGTGTACCTTAATGTTGATATTGCACCTCAAATAGGTGTTTGAACTAATTCACAAACTGCTCTTAAGAACACAGTTTTTCTTGGTTGTGGCGAGTCAAATATTATTTATGATCAAAATAATGAGGATAGCTTAAACTCTTTTGCTATACTCCATTCACGGTAGGAATTACTGTCAGAAAGGTCTTTTTTCCTACCAATATCCTACTATATATAATATATTTCTGGTAGGGAAAAGGGCCTTTCAGAAAACAATTCCTACTCTGAACAGACTTTATATTAAGTATTGAATCAAATATGTTGAAATCTTTGACTATTATTATCTTATTCACATGTTCACTAAATAAAAATCCAGATGTGTGATTTACAAGTATAGGTGAATGTTCAATTCTATAAAAAGTATTATATAATAAAAAACTTGATGAAATACTGTTACTACAGTAAAAGAGATCAGATATTTTTGAATTACTCAGATAAGTCAAAATCGGGCGGCAAATTATATACTAGGACTGCCGAAGCTGTAAGTACACCCCTGATGGTGCCCCATTCGGCCTATGTATTGGCTTAAAATGGAACGATTGAAATGTGAAGAAATTCACAATTATTTGTTAAAATAGTGAATGGAAAACCAATGTTATAAACTTCATTTTAACATCCAAGGCTTTTAAATTTTGTTATAGTGTTATTTAAAACTTTCTCATTCAAGGAGCTGGTTCACATCATCATTCTGCTCGCCACTTGCCTTCGGGGTTGTCTGAAGATGTTAAATCAGAACCCCTAAGTAGTGATATGCTAGAACAACCTATGGGGGTGTCTCAACAAGAAGATGATGAAGTTCCTAGTCCAAATCATATTCCACGAGGGCCAAGCCCAGAGCCCAAGATAGAGGATGTAGAATGCCATCGCAGCCAAAGTGCAATGTAGGTCTAATCAACATAATTTTGTTAAGTAGAATACCATTATCTTTATCTCTTTAAACACGATAGATAAATGTTGACTGAGCAGAAACTTTCGCATCACCACACACAATTGATTTTATCAAGATTGAACCATCAGCCTCTTTACTAAATTACCTTTATCACAGCATGATTTCTCAACAAAGCTGTTTTAACACATGCCCCTCACGGTTTGAATCTCGGTTGGTTGTACTGAAGGTGGTTTTTTCAGAATGGTTTTCTACTCTTCCGCCACACAAATACGGATACACTTCCTATAAATATAACCTTCCTGATTTCTAAAACCATTGTCGTAATTAGTACAGATTTGTATAACCCGAACGAGTAGTAAGAGGCGGTGCTAAAAAAATTTAAATAAAGTTAGTTTTTGTTTACCTGGATATTTAATTCAAATAATATTTACTAAGGTTGTGCGAAGGCCACTTTTTAAATGCGAAGCGAATTCGAAGCAAAGCTTGAAACTTGGGGAAAAATATTCGGAAGTCGAAGCTACCTAGGATTTTTGTGCTTGTCAGTAACAAGGACCACGAAAATGCACTTATTTGTTACCTAAGGCCTATTTTAATAATTAATGCTCACAGGCTTACTGATAGCTTAGTAACTTATAAATAAAGTTTTAATTTTTACTTAAATCATGGAGTTTCAAATATTATTTTTCAAACTTTACATATGCATGTCTTTTCATCTGTATTTCTCTGATAATAATTATAAATTAAATCCTGTTTTCGTTTCCCACTTTCCGTATCAGCTATTTTGAATAATAAATAAAATTCAAAGAAGCTATGAAAAATTTATGTGTCAAAATGCACTTGTAAATTTGTTATAGATAATTCCAAAGAGATAGAATATTAAGGACTAAACATTAGACGTGAGCTGGGATGATAGCACAACTAAAGCACTTTTTCTGCTTCATACCAGTGACCATAGTGTTATTATTTTCTTTAAATGTATTTTTTATCTCTAACAAAATTATTTTGGCGATAGTGAATACAATATATTAACATTTACTTACCCGCCTTTGATCTATACTTACATTGCGGTAGTTAAATTACTAGTCGGTGTTAAAATTCTGTTAAGTTTTAAAATCATCAAATATTGAAAAATTTAATATTTATTAAGATAAAATTAAATCGTTTGATAATTTTTCAAAGTTTTATCCTTCCTTCAAATTTTTTCAAATATGCGAAGGTTATTGTAGATGTCGAAGTCAAAGGCAAATGAGATTTGACCTTCGACTTTGACTTTTCGAAGCTTTGCACACCATTAATATATATAAAACAAAGATTTGGGGGTTGTCTTAGATAACGTTTCTAAGATTATACAGACGTAGTTTGTCGTGAACACAACGTGTCTTTGTCTGAATCATATAGTGATGTGTATTTTATTTACAGTTTCCTTCGACATTGGAATCGTGGTGATTTTAATTCATGCACACGTACTGATCTTACCTTTAAACCAGTGCCCGATTCCAAGTTGGCTAGAAAACGTGAAGAACGATTTCGCAAACAGGCTGAGAGAGAACGGGAGGAAAGAGAAAAAGTAGCTTCATTGGCACAGTCTGTAAGTATTTAATAGAAAATAGTTTACCCAAGAAAAAATGTCAGACCATTTCATATTATTTAAATATAGTTTCTTGGGCACAAAACTTAGATACACAATTTTTTGAACTGAGTATCTCACTACTGATTTAAATTTAAAGGTTTTGACTCTCAGCCACACCCAAAAATATACACCTCTTTAGTTAGATTTATTAACCCTCACTAAGTAATGTGTGGCTGTTGCATTTCACAAAATATTAAGATAATGAGCCAAGTCCACAACCTCCAAGTTGAAATGGCTGAGCTCATTGTGAGAGCTTGGGTCCTCCAACACTAGGATCACTACATGCAGTCCCAAGTGAAATCGCTATCAAGCAGCCATTTTTCAAAACTTCACTTTAAAGACAAAAATGCTTTTCTAGTGTCACTAAACAGGCTTTCACTCAGTTAAGTTAGTGGCCTCACTCTCAAAATAAACCCCTCAAACGAGCCTACTCGTACTGCAAATTATAAACAAATTGTAAAATACAATTCAAGTGAATGTTTGCAAATTGTCTAGTTGTAAAACAATCTTCAAATACCATCAACTAGTTTTACTTGTCTCTAAAGGTTTGTTCATTGAAAGGGAGGGGGGGGGGATTGCTGTACCTCAAATATTGTGTTCGGACATCCATCCCTCTACAACAGATAATTTGAAATGAAGATGTTTCACTTGGTAGTGCTGTTTTCACTTGGTAGTGCTGTTTTCACTGAGAACTGCAACTCACACTCTTCATTGCCCAAGGCTTCAACCTTGCTAAAGGCGCACAGTGAATTTCTCATAAGGCTGATTATTTGCTAAATACCTTATCTGATGTCAAGCCTTAAAATCCAATGGTTGTGCAAAAATTAGAATATTTTTTAGTATAAATTTCTGAAGTATTCGTATTATAACCAAGATTATTAAATTTTTAAATTTCAAGCTATTTTCACATTTTCATATACCTAATTAATACCAAGTTTTACGGTATTTTATAAACTATTAAATTTGTAATCATTTTTATGTTTACTATTAGATTTGAAAATATTTTTTATAATCAAAATATAACCGTTCGCACACTCCTATAAAATTTATAAATTACTAAACAGTGTTTGTTTAGAAGTTCTTTTAAATGAATAACATAGCTTTCTTTACTTTAGCACGTCATACTTTCTTTTCAGGCTCCCCATTAATTGCTCTAATTAATCCAAAGCACAAGATTTGGAGGATGAATTTAAGCACCATTGTTTTTCTTACTACAGACCTATAAAAAAAAGTTTTATTCATACGGCTCACAAATTCTACTTATTTGAAATAATTGAAACAGAAATTGTAACATATATATACAATTATTTTTATAAAGTTCAACATTATTTTTATTGGCTAATTATTTTTATTATCGACCCACAATTATTGAAATTTTAACACATTTTAGTTTTAACATATTTGTTTAGTACTCGTAAAACATAATAACCTTTAATGAACAACCTATTAATGTATAATTTTTTTTCTATCTGATTATTCACAAAGTAAATGAGTAATGGGTCGAATCCACTATTTCTCGAATCCGAATCTACATTTTATTTTCGAATCTCGATTCCGAATCCTAATCCTAGCAAATTGTTTTAAATTTTAACTATTTACAAATAGACCTACATTACACAATATAGGTCTAAACTGTGAATTGAGATTTATTTCAATTGTGCTTTCAATTTTAATCAACCCCAACCACCCCTCACAAAATACAGGTTAAAATCCAGCCAAATTAAACAATCTAGCCTCTTATTAATGTTTAAAAATCAAATAAATTAAAATTTGAGTGTCTTTGAGTTTGTTAGAGTGAGTTAAGTTTATAAAAATAACATGTGAAATAAACAGATTTGGCCTAGTTATCCTTTGATCAATTTTAATCATCATTAAAGGATATTTTATTGTATTAAGATAGCAAAAATATAAATACAAACGGATATTTTTAATAAAGACTAAAACAATATGTTTAACAATTAAATATACATTGGAAATAGTGAACTCAATAATGCTTAAGTATGTTTTATTATTATTTTCTTTAAATATCCATTATCAATTTTCGCCTAGAAAACAAATATATTCGATTCTTGCGATGTATCGATTTCTGAGAATACATTCTATTTAAAGCACGAACATATTTTCGACTACAATATGTTCATTCGCATGTTATAAGGCAGGACTACGTTTGAATATTTCTACAATTACTTCAATAATATTTTAAAAAATATCAACTCTAAATTAAAATCAATTTAAAAACAAATAATGGATTAGCAAGTCGTTATTTGATCCTTAAAACTCGAGAGCGCTTACTAGGTGATCAGATTACCT
The DNA here is from genome assembly GCA_902151425.1 of Timema shepardi. Taxonomy (NCBI): domain Eukaryota; kingdom Metazoa; phylum Arthropoda; class Insecta; order Phasmatodea; family Timematidae; genus Timema; species Timema shepardi. The sequence goes on from CABFVX010000818.1 coordinate 136,717, forward strand.
GAATCGATTTTAAACAAACAATCGATATACGATACGATACGTAGGCCGGTAGAGATAAATAAACAATTTTATCGCTGTCTGATTGTTGACAGTATTTATTTGTCATGAAACCCAACAAAATATCTAACTTAAGGATCGTATGCAATAAATAGGGGTTATTTGCGTAGTTGTAGATAATTAAAACCAGTTGGCTGGTAAGAAGTAACAGTATCTTTATTTTAATCATCACTCGGGCGAGTAAACATAATATATGTCATGGCGACTGACTTAATATCGTGTGTAATGACGGCTGACTTTGTTTCATGCGTAATGTGTTCTTATTTCTATTTAAAAAAAGCCGTAATTTGTTTTATTCATTTCGAGTTTATTTGTAATTCTAGTTTTAATTTTCAGTTTTTGAAGAGTTTTAATGTGGTCATTAAATATTTACAAGATTGTTCGTGGGGTGAGAGTTTTAGAAGTGGGCATGTGCCGAAACGGTCGAGTCCAAGTTTCCCATACAGGAGGGAGGGTAGGGTACTAGGCAAGTAAGATTTTCCACACCTAATGATTATTTTTATTTTTTAAAGAATATTTTATTAATGATTATCTCTTTTCTCTGACAAAATAAATATTACGGATTAAGTAGTGTTTTTCAAGTAGGCCTAACTAATTAATTTTTGAATTCAATATATTATGCTTTGTTTATGATGTGAAATATTCGATCATCGAATCCAGTTAAACACCGAATCCTCGAATCTTGAATATTTGCCAGGATTCGGTGTATTCGAAGATTCGAGTGGCCCACCTCTAATATTAATGTACCCTTTGGTATATATTCATATAGTTATGAAAGCAAAATGATATACATCGTTAATTCATGAAAAACATTTAATTTATAACAATTTAATGATAAATTAAAATCTTTTAAAATTCTAAAAATAATATTTCTTTGGTGATTTTTGTAACTTTATTAAAATGTTAGTCATTTGGTTTTTCTTAGCGTAAAATTACAACACCTGACAAACCAGAAGGACACAAACCTCCCTCACGGGGACCAATTGAGACTATCACATCTCCGTATGATAGATTTAATTCACGCCAGGGCTACCCAGACACACCTGCACTTCGTCAACTAAGGTTAGTTCTTAGCATGTAAAGTCAAATTGTTTAATATGTTAAGCCTAACAAAGTAAATGTTAAGAAAACCTTTTGAAATATTCCGTAATTTTACAAAATTAAATAATTTAATAGTATATCCAATTTTAATATTATTTTTTACTACCAAATTTGCTGTAGGGATTATTTTTGACAATTTGTAAGCTTTTGTTAAGTTTAATTTACAGCAGAAACTTCAAACAGAATACAATTTTTTTTAAAGTATCTTAATTTTTTATGTACACTGTGTATCATGTGTTCAACTTTTAATTAATCACTATTACAGTAAAGTATTTTACTTTTTGGATGATACTTGATTTATTTAAAAACTATATTTTTTTACTATTTTTGTAGTGAGTATGCTAGGCCTCATGCCGGGTTCTCCCCAGGAACTTTACCTCGTTCTTCGGGTCTTGGTTTGCCACCCCAATGCATAGATCCTATGCTACATTATCAACTAAACAGTATGTATGGAGCTGGTGCTCGTGAAAGGTATGTTGGATTCAAAACTACTTAATAGATTATTATTGTTTCTACTCAAATATAAGTTAATTCTGAGTCTTAAAAATGCTTAACAAGTTGTATTTTTTTGGAGGAGGGGGGAAGTTAAATTGTTGTCATATTACTTTGACAGTAATTTTTAAATCTTGCACTTTCCTCTCATATAATGTTTCTTTTTAACTAAGCTAGATCGTGTAATGTCTTAGTGGGCAAAATATAATATTTTTAATTACTGGGATAAGGGTGATTGAACAAACGAAAATTGGCGCCAAACACTATTTTAAATTAAACTTTGAAATAGGATAGAAGGGACTTACCCTTCTATCCTCATTTCAATATTTAATTTAGATAAAATCGAAAAACCTTAACTTGTGTTTGAATAGATACAGTATTTGAGTCTTTGTATTTCTTATTTTTAAATTTTATTAATTACTCGTGTATATTGAATTAATTTTTTGGTTAAATTTTACTTTAGTACATTAAAATTGTAATGTATTTTTATTCAAGAATACTTTAAGTCATCTAAATTAATTGTTCTGCTTCAATACTAGTAGTCATTTATTCTATTAACTAATATAAAAATGAGATCTTGTTTAATTTTTTCAGTTAGAATGTTAACTTCAGAGCTGTTATTGTTGTATTCTAAGGGGTATAGGAGAGGAAATTAGGTTACAAGTTCATCCACATTAGCGTTGAGAGGGGATGAGAAAACTGCTCTGAAATAACACTTATAAAAATACTATCCATGTTGCACCTGCATAGTTGTCATTTATCGCTGATGTCCTATAAGGCTTATGAAAATATAAACACTTTTACAATTTTATATCGTTTATTATTTAATAATGTTTTACTAAATAAGGTCTATAGGTTGTATATTTTTCTTTGTTCATGGAAAAAATAAGACAGTTGTTAATCATAATATCATTTTAAGTGTAATAAGACAAGTGTAGAAACATTGCACAATAATGTAAAGAAATTGTTAGTGAAGGAAGCCAACTTGAAAGGATAGTTAGGTTAGGCCTAGATAGAAAAACACTTCTCTTTTCATTTCTTTTCTTCTCAAACTATTGAACTATATTATACTTAACACATTGTTGTGAATTTTCGAAGATGTTCCTTTATCATAAGAAGAGACACATTTAAAAACATAAAGAAAGATAGGCTATAGAACTAAATGTTTTTAGAATTATTTGCAATATGTAACTGAAAACTTGTAGTGTTGCCAAATCGATGTAACTAAATATGTTTTGAAAAGAAAAAATAACTTTCTGAGAATTAATAATTAAAAATAACTTTAAACTAACAGGGACTATTCTAGAAACATGTATTTCTATAGCCTATCTTTCTTTGTGTCCCTTCTAATGATAAAGGAACATCTCCGAAAATTCAAAACAATGTGTGAAGTGTTTTATTTTATATAGTGCAATAGTTTAAGAAGATAAGAAATGAAGAGATAAGTGTATTTTTCTAGCTAGGCCTAGTTTAACTATCCTTTAAGGTTGGCTTCCTTCACTATCAATTACTTTATATTATTGTACAGTGTTTCTACACTGTCCTAGTGTACATTTCCAAACCATTAGGTACTAATTCATAATATCGTTTTAATTATTTCTGTTCTAAGTGTTAAAAGAAATATCTTTTAAGTCTGTTGACAGATTTTTGTGCTTTAAGTAGGTAAATAGTATTAAAGCCCATTTAGTATCGATTTTTAATTTTTATGAATTTTTCTATTTTGGGACTATATTTAGTGATTATTACCTTCAAGTTTTGGCAGTAAATGCACTTTTCTAGGTTTAAAATTTTGATCTTCTTAGTACTGGCAATTATGTATCCAGTGCTTCTCTAATATTTGGCCACTGGTTTGGGTTCTGTTTAATTATCTGGAAGTTAAGCTAAAGAGAACTGGTAAGCTTTACTTAGGTTCTTTATAGTTATATTCTAAAATACTGAAATATCAAAATGGTTGGAAATTATTTTTTATGTCTTAATATTAATTCAAGCTATACTCTTTTGTACTAGTTACACCAATAGTTTTCGGGATTTGAATGGCTATATTTAGATAACTGTACCCGCATTTTCGTGGGGAGAGGGAGTGAAACCCCACGTTGTAAAACAGCCCTAAGTACACCCGACCAAGATTCGAACCACAATCTCCCAGTCATCAGTGGTCTAGTCTACTGCGAGAGTAGCACCTTAGACCATGTGTCCACCAAAGTGGTTGAAATGATTTTTAATTAATTGGAGTTTAGTTTGCTTACACTTGTGGAATTTTTTTTTTCCATTAATTTGTTTAAGCCCATCATGAACCACACAAATACATTTAAAAAATCATGGACATACACTGCTGCATCAGTATAGAATAAACTAGTTTTTAGAGAATTCCTTGTCTTAGTGTCTTCACTTTTCTTTTTCGTAACATGACCACAAGATCATTAACACCTTTTTTGTAAATCTGATAGACATTTGGCTAGATCAAAGCAAAGCCTATTATGTATAATTCATGACATAAACATTATGAAAAAGAACTCATTATCATCATTGAGCCCTGTGACAACAAGGTCAAAAATCAAGAAAACTATTTAATAAATTTTCAGAAATAGCTAATTAAAACTGAAGCTGGTTCAGGTTAAGGCAGAGAAGACTCCTGGAAGGGTCTGCGAGTAAACAATGTTTGCATGTTCCCGTACATCCATAAAATCTACATACATTTAACTGATGTGTAGCATGTAATATGTACCATAGTTTTACATTTCTGATAACTTATATCTTTAACAGCACTGCAATTTTCTTTAGCCAAAGAAAAATACATTTTGTTGACTTAGTCTAGTAAATATTGAACATTTAATATCATTATTTCTCACAATTCTCCTTAAACTTTGAGCTCTATCAATAAAATGACTCAGGATTTTTTTCTCGAAATTTGGTTTAATTTATATAATATTTCTGACTGATGTTTTACTACATTAATAAAAATGAATAAACATGTAATACAAGTAACATTGCGACCCTTAACAAATTAAAAGTGTGTGTAAGCTTCCATTGTCAAATCCAAAGACGCACCCAATTCTCAGCTTAATACAGTTTTCAATATTCTATCTTGTACCTAACTTTAGATGAGACGACTGAATTGTATCCACTCTGAATGGCAGCCATTCAGACATTTCTTAAACAAGCACCACAAATAAAAAGTCTGATTTGTATCCATTATCATAATACCCACAAAATCCTGAATTGTATCCATTTCTGAATGGTAGCCATTCAGACAGTTTTCAAATAAACGACTTTAACAAAAATCCTGATTTGTATCCACTAGAAATATTTGCATTATATCCACAAAATCCTGAATTGTATCCATTTTGAATGGCAGCCATTCAGACATTTTCTTAAACACGCATTACAAATAAAAAGTCTGATTTGTATCCATTTTCATAATGTCCACAAAATCCTGAATTGTATCCATTTCTGAATGGTAGCCATTCAGACATTTTCTTAAACGAGCACCACGAATAAAAAGTCTGAATTGTATCCACTAGAAATATTTGCATTATACCCACAGAATCCTGAATTGTATCCACTCAATTGCGGTACCACTTGTCTGATAGGTGGCAGCAGGAGATACTCGCCTTAACTCATTTCATGTTTACTAGAGAGCAGCACTTATCCTTAACTCATTCCGAGGTAACTAGAGAGCAGCCCTATCTCTATATTAATATAAAAAATATAATATTTTTAATTAATATTGTCTTATTACTTTTAAATATATATATATATAAAAGAGAAATACTTATTGGTGTTTCTTTTAAAAGAATAATAAAAGGCTACTTTACAAATCATTGGAGTTTCTTTATTCAAATTGACTGGCTTCCTTAAACAAACAACAACATTTCAAACTGCTAATTTATGCTCTAAGAAATGAAGACGTAGGGTCATATTATTTTAACAATCTGTGTTTAAAGGTTGGAAATTGGACCTTTAGATTGTTGTTACACAGCTATTAACTTGCAAGTGTTGCCATATACATTTATTTCAATCAAAACAATGTTACTTCTCGAGATATATTTTAATAGCGAATTCCATCTTTTTATTGGCCAGTCTAAATTTCCCCGCATAATAACATAGTCTCTACGGCAACTTACCACTTCCATACCCTTTATCCTAAGTTGCAATCTTTATGTTGAAAGGAATAGTTAATACAAAAATATCATATGGCAACTTATGTCTTCCATACTCTATCTTAATTTGTAAAATTAAATACAAAAATATAATTTAACTATCTCAATACTAAGCTGTACTCATAGTAATTTAATCCTTAACCTCTACTTATATTAATACCTACATACATTACTTGAATTTGGAAATTTTAACAACTGGAACCGTAACAACTATCAACCAACAATTCCTTAATCTATTTTACAGCATGAAACTATTATTTTTGTAGAACCTATTACATTGTCTATACACACTTCAATAAGTTGCATACTAAGCAATGCCATTTTAATTGAATTTCAGTAAAATGAATATCACATTGCAGTTTAATATACTAATATAATCAATTGATAATTTCAATTAATTAGTATTGATTTATATTAAACGCTGCATATAACTCCTTTTTAAAGACACATATTTTCTTAAAAGTATTTTGTAAATGGATGTGTTTGGTTAGGAATGTTAGGATTTGTATGAATTTTTGAAATGAGCTACTGATACCATGCCAAACCTATTCTTTCGCAGATTTCATACAAAAAAAATCCATATGTAGAACATTTGTTTCTGCAAATTTAGCATATTTTAAGTATTTCACATATTTTATCAATATATATTAATATTACTACAGTTCAAGTTTTTTTATTTTATTTACAATAAATAATATACATTAGGTAATAAATAAAATTATAGAATATTAGAAAAATGGTAGAGCACAAATAAAAGTAAAAACACTAACCCACATTTACACACACTTCAATATTTGGATGCTATTGTAGCATCTTCTTTAGGAAGTAGTAGTTGTAGTAGTAGTAGTAGTTGTTGTTAGACTGAACAAAATGTTGTCTTTAGTTCAAATAAAAACTACTCCCTACTTAATCCATCCTCGTTAGCTTTATCTATCCTTACATACTCCCTTCTTCAACAACATCCATGCACTGAGTCATACATGCTCTTTTATTATTTAAACTCATAATGTTTCTCTTTTTCACACATTTATCTAAAACATTCAATGACATCTTACATGGCCTACCCTATTCTATTGACCCACACACTCTTCATTCATATATTTGCTTTGTCACTCAATCCACACTAATCCTCCCACCATGACTGAACCAACATATGATGCTTTTTTCATATTGACCTATTGGACCCTTTCAATCTGCACTCCTTCAGCACCCATTCATTACCAACTATGTCCGGTAAGTTTCTCCCGATAACCCCACGCTTCACATCCATACAACAATGTTGGCGTTAACACACTTTTATATACTGCCATCTTTGCTTCTTTTGATACTTCTTTATTATTTACATTAGTCCATATACTTCCAAATACTCTCCTAGAAGCATTCATCGGTCTGTCGATTTCACCATCTATCCTTCCATTTTTACAAAATATTCTGCCCAAGTACACATAATCATTTACTTGTTATAACATTTTTCCATTAAAACTAATCTTACAATCATCTGTCTTTATCAAAAACTATCACCTTAGTTTTGGAGAAATCATATTAATTTCGCTTTAACTATATTTTATTTTTAGACTTGAATTGGAGCATTTGGAACGAGAGAAACGAGAAAGAGAAATCCGTGAATTAAGAGAACGGGAGCTTAATGATCGCCTTAAAGATGAGCTAATGAAGAATGCTGGAGCAGGTCCACGCATGGCAAATCCAATAGATCCACATTGGCTAGAGCTTCATAGAAGGTATGATCATCATTTTTATTAAAAGCCTAGCTCACTATATTCATACACACATTCTAGTAGGTTTTTTAATAATATTTGATAGATTATATAAAAAATAAATCTTTTTAACTTTTTTAATTCATGTATATTTTTAATTTAGTAAAACCATTCTATTTATCTCAATTTGTATGGTATTTAACGGAAGAAAGTAGAAATTAAAATTTATATAATGCATGTTAAAGCATAGTTACCTATTAAAATTTATATAATGCATGTTAAAGCATAGTTACCTATTCACCATCAAAATATCAGATTAAGTATCTTAGTAATGTTCTTTTGTTAGATGGGGTAACATGGTAGTTATAGTCCATATTTAATCAATCAGATAAGAACTACATTTAAAGGAATTCTTGTAAATAACATAAAAGTTCATCAAAGTTATAAAAACTTCAATAGAGATAATTAGTAAGTAAGATGCTAACAAACAATTGTTTGGATAAAATTAGTAAAATACAAGGAAAACAAATTTAAAATCAGTCGGATTTGGAGGTTAAAATGATATTTAAAAATAAATAATAAATATTTAAATGGGAATATTAATTTTTTTAAACTCTTTTATGCCTTGGTCACAGTTTATAATAACCAGTCACCCTCAGTGGTCATGGTGTAAAATGCTCTCCTCGGGATTCAGATTTTTTTTAAATGATAAGAAATCTTTAGCACAACATCCTTTGGAGGGGAAGTAAAGCCGTTGGTCCCATGTTGATTGTGGCTTGTACAGAACCCTGCAAGTTTTGTTAAAATATCTTTCCTGCCAAATTGGTAGGACCTTTCACACTCACTCATAGACATTCCTGTGTACTGTTATAATTAGTCTGTTCAGAAAGTGGACATTAAATAACTAAAATAAAATATAAGAATCATAATGAATGGGTTTGTGATGCACAGGGTACACATTGTTTGTTTTACAATTGAAACAATATCATGAGTCAATAAATGTGGGTAGCAGTGAAAAGCTACGCCATTAAAGTATCACAGGATTTATATTGGTATTATTAGACAACTTAATTGCATTATAGACTATTATTCAAATTTAATAAAATGCCTATAAAATTTAAGTTACTGACACTTATCTTCTCATCGGTTGAGTAATTGTGTTACTTTTTATAAATATTCAAGATTATAAAATAGGTCAATATTAACACAACCTATACATAATTGACTAGTACGAATTTATAATTAATATAGTATTGTTTCTATTCACAGCTAGGGCTGGGCCGATGCCGATTATCAACCCGGTTATGACACAATCGATAGTTCGATGATAGGCATTTTGCTCACCGATTTTTAAAACCGCTCTTTTGTTAATGGGCCTGCACATATCAGATACTGGTTATTCTCTTGTTAAACTCTTGGCATTCTTGTCCTTTGTTTTGTTGCTAGGAAGGGGTGGGGGTTGCTCTTAGGTATAAGTAAACAGTTATTTCTTTATTCATTAACAAGGCGATGGTAAAGGAGATTGGGGTTAGTATAGATAATAGAGGTGTCAATGAGTGAGAGAGTGCAGTGGTTGTGGGTAGGGCGGAATTATCTTTGCAAGGTCATTCTTAAGGTCATTGAGAAAACAGACATCTGATCTAAGATCAGAGATTCAAGGGATGTTAAAACTGGATAAGATTCACGGGAACTCAAAAACTGGGAAAGAGTTGAGGGAAGTTAAAACTGGGGAAGAATTAAGGAAATGAAAAATTGGGGAAGATCCAAGAGAAGCTAAAACTGGCGATGATTCAAGGGAAACCAAAACCGGGGAAGAGTCAAGAGAAGCCCAAACAGGGGAATTGTCGAGGGATGCCAAAACTGGAGAAGATTCAGGGGAGCCCAAAACTGGGGAGGATTCAAGGGAACCCAAAGCTGCGGGAGATTCAAGGGAATCTAAAGCTGGGGAAGATTCAAGGGAAGTTAACATGAAGTTTATTTTTTAGTATTATTGCTATATTTTATCTTTGAAACATGTTCTTATTTTAAAAGCAATTTTTCATAGACTACTGGCTTGATAGGCCAATTGTAGTTTGACTGGGCCCAATTAGTCGTCACTTTTCAAGGTTCTTGCAGGGCCTTCACAGCTACCGATACGGTCACGGGGCACACATAGTTCCCACTGTACTTCCCCAACAGCCACTCCCCTAGTTTTTGCCGTTGCCCTTCTATCTCGACGTGGATGAGAGGTTAGAATTTTAGAAGATGGGTAGTGATTGGAACAAAATAAAAGCAGAATACAGGCAAGTTTAATAAGATTTCTAAGAAGCAGGATTGGTGTGACAAAATTTGACAAGATGAGAAATGAGATAGTAAAGGGAATAGTAAAACAAGAGCCAGTCAAGGACAAGATATAGAAGGCACGACTAAGGTGGTATGACTATGTGAGAATGGAGAGGGAAAGGATGCCCAGGGGAATGATATGCATGGAGGTGAGGATAGGAGGCTGAGAGGAAGGCTAAGAGACAGATGGCTGAAGGGAGTAAGGAAGGAGTGTGGAAGAGAGAGTAGAGGACTGAGCCAAGGTGGAGGGAGAGAGGTGTTGGGAGGAAAGAAGGCAGTGGAGAGGCTTAAGTTCCAAACAGACCCAGCCAGTTGCTGGAAGCTGTTCTTGATGATGAAACTATTAAAATTAAATAAACCAAATGATCACCATCGGTGATCAGCCTAATTAGCAATAAATACTAGACATTGGCGTGATCGGCCCAGTCCACAGACAAGGATACACCAGACCAACAGCCTCTAGGTTAAAATGGCTGCACTTCATGGGAGAGCTTGAGTCCTTCAACAAGGGTATTGTTAGGTGCCATTAAGAGGCTTTTTTTTTAATCTAATCTTAAACATGGTCTAACAAGAGAGAAGTATACAAATATCCTTCTTAAGTCAATTGGCTGGCTTCCACAAAGCTAGGTTCAGGTAAAGACCCAACTCCCTCTTCACATAATACTACCTCACAAAGAGCTTAAACAAACTGACCATTACAATTACAATAGTCATTTTATGACCAACATGTTAAAAGTGAGTCTTTTAACAACTGTACATTTGGAAGCACTTTTATCACTTGAGCATTTACTCTGTTGATGGACTCAACCTGGCTCAGGTAGCACAGTGAAACTTCCTTAAGGCTGAGGATCTGGTGTATACTTGTCTGTGGCCCATTCCTATTCCTAACCACAACATTAACTTTTAATTCCTCAACTTTAAACTAAGTTTTAAATATATTAGGAAATGTAAACTTTGAGAATAGTCTTAACTAAACAGGCTAAACAAAAGTTTTATCTTACATATTTACTTAATTATAAGAATATCCTGAAATAAGACTTCCCTTCCAATCATTTAATTACCTTAACAAAAATAGTAACAACTATGTTACTTTAGTAGTTAAACAGCATACATAAGGAACAACCAAAAATATTTTCTCCAAATAAATAAAATTTACTCTAAATTTAATAAAAGAATGAGGCGATATTAAAATATGTTAACTCTTTTAAAATCCTTAGTAAACTAATTATTATTATTATTATTATATGGTTTCTGTTTTTACATTTCTTAAAGAGAAGATTGTTGGTAGTTTCAATTCTCTTTAACAAGAACATTTAAAACAGGGTCCAGAGAACACCCTCAGTTAAAGGTTTGATGGGGGATTTGATTTTCAACTGCCAAAGTCAAGAAGCTACTCTCTCTATAGTGGATCGTGGATGAAAGCGTATGTAGGGCAGAGTCTAAATATTGTACTTTTATTTAGAAATTGAATTATTTTTCAGTCAAGCTCTTTTCAAATTGGTTAAAATCAAAGGAACATATTGTAAAAATACTTTTTTTAATTGAAATTGAAATGGCCTCACTTTATAAGCCCCTATAAATGTTTTATATTAAAATTTTAACTTCATGTTTATTATATTTGGGTTCACAATCAAGTTTTGACAATCTACAAAAAGAACCATTTAATATCTCGGGGTTAAAAAATATATTTTATAACAATAATATAACAGACAATTTGAGCAGGGACTCTCTCTCAGGACCTCTGGGTTATGTTGGACAAAAATGTACACTTATTGATTAATCTGACTTATTAGACTAAAACTTACTTACTAAACAATTTGAACTCCTTAAATCTATATACATTACAGTCAATTTCCTCAATGAGGTTAGTCAGTGGTTAATAAGAATAATAAATATTGAATAAAGTTATTGCATTTATCGAAGTTATTATACTGGCCCAAAACCGTAAAGTTACGTTCTTGAGTAAATCTATTTACAAACAGATTGTTATGTAGTCTGGTGGTAGCTTCTGATTTGAAGACGGTTACTGTATCTGAATAACTCACATGTATTAGCCGTGGTCTGCTGCTTTATTACGTCACATCAATCCTTTGGTTGATAAGCTAGGGTTGTAAAGGTATTCTTGCTAAACTTACTTAAAAAAAATACTTTTTCATTTTGATTTCACTAACCCTGTCTTGTCGTTTTTTCCTTTCTATACTTTTTGCAACAATCACCCGAAAAAAAAAACCAAACTCCCAAACAAAACAAAACCTCGCTTATTCTTTTCTCCAAGCATAGTGCGGCCATTATGGGTGCTTCCTTCGACAAAATGCAATTAACTAGAATTAATTAAAAGTAGTATGAAACAAAGTAAATATTCACCTAAGAATAAATTATAGCCAAATAAAATATAAATTTACATAATTAAAATTCTTACAATATCATAAACATGTTATAGCAATTTACTAAGCTCAAATGATGTAAAAAAAACCTACATTTTGTAAATGTTTTGCCACTTATTTTCTGAGTGTTCTACTTTACTTCAAATAAAATCTTTGTTGGTGTTTGTTCAGGTATGGTCTAGGTCCAGGAGGTCCTCAAGGAGCAGCTGCTCTCCATCAATTTGGTCTCTACTCGCCTGGTAATGGACCAAGTCAGGCTGCTCTGAGTCAAATGGAAAGAGAGAGACTAGAGAGATTAGGTAAAGGCACTTATTTAATTTTGATTTAATATTCTCGATTTTGAGATACGATACAAATATTTTATCTTATTGTTTGTTAAAAACACTAAAAAATTAGTTTCACTGATTTTACTATTTTCTTGGTTCATAAATCAACTATAGAACTGGTCCAATATATTTTCAAAGCATTTCCATATCTTTAGATGTTTAAGGCAATAATATATTTTGACTATGCACCCATATTGCTAGGAATAACTGGAATACTTTTACACAGAAACATACTTGTTAAACGGAAATGCAAAGGAATTTTTTTTTACCAAAAGTCATTTTAATTTTGTGGGCCAACCAATCTTATCTTATAATTATCTCATCTTATCTTATAATTATCTTATCTTATAATTGTACTCCATTTAATGATTTAATGATAATGTAAATAGATAAAAATAAACAAATAAGTGTAAATTTAATAAAGATAGTCCAACTATGGAAATAGGAAAAATGTGGGAAGAATCCAGTACACAAAGGTGATATCTTCTTCCTTTTTTCTGTCATTTATAGTAGAATTAATCACACACAAATTAATTGATATTTCAACATTATGGCCTTTATCAAACAAAAATTGAAGAGGGAACACACTTAAGAAACTGTTAGAAAAACATTCTACTAACTGTTATAGAAGTAAAGATACATTTCTCAAAGCTTTGGTTATGCTTATATATAAATAATATGAGTTAAATATAAATATTCGATACTTTATTGGAAAAAGGGTAATAGTAATAAAATGTAAATATATATATATTTTAAATAGTAAACATAATAAAAAAACCATTTTAAAATGTTAATCTTGTAGTAAGAAAGAAATGCTCATATTCCAATTTAGTAACGTTACTGTTGAAGGATGTGGCTGGTAGGTGGATTCCTCATGTGCTTCAACAGGAGCTACCGCAGGTGTATGAACCTTTGATTGTTAGTTCTTTTCTGATTCTCTTGGGGTCAAGAAGTTTAGGACGGACTAGAATATTGTGGAGATTGGGTGGCCATTTGAAAGCGACTCTTGGGCATGAACTAAGAAGTTTTTGGGTTTGGAAGAAACCGGTTAGGAACTTGGTATAAGTTATTTTATAACTATTACTTTTTTCTAGAGTATTCATCATCATCATCATGATAAGCTTCTAGCCACTGCCTGGGTCTGTTTTGAACATAAGCCTTTCCACTTTGCTTCCTCCACCTTGGCCCATTCTTAACATCTTTCCTCCGCTCTCCTCCTTACTCCCTTCAGCCATTTGTCCCTTGGTCTTTCTCTCGGCCTCCTACCCCCTCCTCCATATCCAACATCCCCCAGGGCATCCTTTATCTCACCATTATTCTCACCTTAGTCATGCCTTCTCTATCCTGTGCAGGACTGGATCTTCCTTTACTATTCTTATTATCTCATTTCATGATAATTTGTCACAATCCTGCTTCTCAGAAATCTCATTTCGCTCACCTGTGTTCTGCTCTAATCCTGTTACTACATTCCAGCAACGTACGTCAATATTGATAGGTAATAGGCATTATAGATCACTCGCTTGTACTTGTCTGACTTGCCTTCCACTCTCCTCTACAATACTGCACAGATACTTAAAACTTTTTACTATATTCAATTGCTCCTCTCTCACTGTCACACCATTTGTATGTACCTTTCCTTCTTCCTTGTCATGATTACCATCTCACTCTTCCTTACATTAAACCTCATTCCATTCCATTCCTTCCTCCCAAACCTCAAGCTGCTCCTTTACTTCTTTCTCCTTATCAATTAATTATTAGATATTTATATTTAACTTAAAATTTTTTTTGTGATAACCATAGCCAAAGCTTTGAGAAATGTATCTTTACTCCTACAACAGCTGGTACAGTGAAGGAAGAAGCTGTCACCTTTGTGCATTGGATTTTTCCCACATTTTTCCTCTTTCCCTAGTTGTTTTTTCTTCATTAGTTTATTTTTGCTCTTTCTTTATTTTATCAATTTCTATTATCATAAAATTATTAAGCCATAGACCACATAATTTTTAAACACTATTTAATTAATTAGCAGACGGCCGGCAGAGGTGGAAACTTCTAGTTATAATGCTAATGAATAATGCATTAGTTTTTAATTCTTATCCTGGTAACATGGTTGTGTTAATAACATTGAGATATGTCTTTAAGCAGAAATTAACTTCAAATAAAATAAATTAACCATATTTGGTTTGCTCTAAATAAAACAATTTCTTAAATATTTGGTCTTAGCAATACAAAATAAAACACACTGTAATTTTTAGATAAAACAATAAGTTCTTAATTGCCCACATAAATATGTTTTATCTACTCAAGCTTGGGGATATCAAATATGTAAATATGTATCATTCTGCGTATATGATCTGTAATTTTTCTTGTTCATTTGGGATCCAAATTGTAAGAAAACTTTTGTAGAACTTTTGAATCTACAAACTGATTTTTCCTATCATATATCAGTTGTGAAAGTCAAAAATATTATATAGAAGATAGCGTATTAATATTTTGGTCTTTTCTTTGCTTCATTAAATAAGATTCTCTATACCAAATTTAATATAAGGTACAACATCTTACAGTAAAGCCATTCTTTGCTATAGCAAATTTTTTTGTTTTGTTTAACTCCTATATGGATTTATGAATTATAATCACAATAATCAATTAATCAAGTTAATACATCTAAATTTTATACTCTCTCCTCAAAAATTAAAGAATTGAATGAACATTTTCGAAATTATTATCTAGATTCTAGAAGATTGGAATGTCATAACTTTTTTTTAATCTGTTTAAAATATTTTTAAATTTCTCATAATTAGTGTACTTATTAAATAAAAAAATTGTCACCTCTTCCCTATTATTTTAGGCATTCCAACAGGTCCTAATGGCCCACATGGCCCCCCCTCAGTTGGACCCTCGGGGCCTCACTCCCATCCTCATCCAAGCTCAGTAGCAGCAGCTCAATTAGAAGCAGCAGAGCGACTAGCCCTCGCAACAGACCCGATGGTGCGCCTTCAGATGGCTGGAATATCTCCTGAATACCATGCCCACACTCATGCCCACACTCACGCACACTCACACACACACCTTCACCTCCATCCTAGTCAGCAGGCACAGCAGGCTCAAGCACAACAGGAAGCAGCAGCAGGCTCTTCTGCAGGCTTTCCTTTACCAGGTGAAACACTTTTACTCTAGTTAGTCTTGAAATGCCTTTCATTCTATACTTAGATATTAATGTGGCCAATGAGATATTCCTTTTGTACTTGGATGAAACTATCCAAACTGGATATTTAACTTATATATACATAAATATACATTAGCACCGGGTCTTATTTCCCTTTAAGGCTATCATTCTAATTACATTTAAGAGGTAGGGATGAGAAAAGTAGAATTTAAAGGCATTGTACCCGCATTTACATAAAGTAAGAATGGAAAACTATTCAGAGTAAACCCGGCCGGATCAAACTCCTACCTCCCCACCATCTACAAACAACCCCAAATGATTGACTCATAGTTCGAATGCCCACCAATGTGTTTAACTCATTATCATCATTATTATTACAAAATACAATTTTTCTCCTTATTAACACCACGTCTTATTACATGTTCAGCCTATTTACATACACTTATGGGTTATGGATGAGGAAGGTAGAATTTAGAGGAAATGCACCTGCATTTACACGAAGGAAAAGTGGAATACAATTTAGGTAAAATCACCCTTAGTACACCCGACCGAGATTAGAAAATCAATCTCCTCATCGCCGACATTCCAGTCTATTGCGAAAATGACATCTTATTAGGCCTTGTGACCACCGATGTGGGTGACACTAACGAATTCAATTTACTGGTTATGGTTCAAACTATCATGTAAAATAAATTGCATCAAAAATATTTTATTCACTTTCGTTGTATATAAAATGTTTTAAATTTCATGTAACATGTTAGTGAATTAAACTAGGCTGCATTTTTGGGGAAAAAAAAGCTCTTACAAAGTGATGTAAGAAACATTTTATCTTATAATTCACCATTAAATGGTTTGTCAAATTGATATAAATAAAACTCACTTTTACCAAGTTTTTTGATCATAAGAAATGATTTTTAATATATAACTTTAACATCTACCAATATTATTAATATGGGGTTTAGTTTGTATTTCAAATAAATATATATATATATATGAAATTTAAAATCTAAAATGTGAATTTCCTGTCAAATAAATCCAGTTAATAATTTTCTCAAGCTTTTGTCAGGATGGTGCTAGTTTAAAATCTTCAAAATTTAAATTACATACATGGTAAACATTTTACATTAGTTAAAATTTGGTAATGTGAAACTTACATTTAGACTCACTAGGAATTACTAAATGTTAACTTAAATATTTAATAGAGGAGAGCCTTTAAATATTTAGCTAAACATGTAATGTTATTTCAAAGGAATTAAAAGTTACCAAAGTCCTTATTTAAATAGTATTAGTAGTACATATCTTGATATTTTATTATTTACAGCACTTAGAAATAATTTGCTGGCTTTTGTTTTTCTCTTAAACTCCCGATTGAGACATTTTAGGAACACTATAGTACTTTAAAGTAAATGAAGGAGGCCAACTATCACTTACTTTACATTAATTTTCTTTTCCAGCTAAATTGTATACATGTATAATATATACACACTTTCTTCATATCTAACTAGCTCTACTGTTTAAAGCATCTAAGTAAATGTTTTAGCCTCTGCTGCATCAGGCTATCCACGTCCAAGTATTCTACCTCCTAGAGAAACAACCTTGGGTATGCACCATCCTTCTGAACTTCTTGGGCGAGGACCAGGCTATGCAGACCAACTAGCCCATCAGGTGTGTATACCACACTTTGCTTACGAATGAACATATTATGATAGCCATTCTCATTTCTATAAGATAACATGAAATAATTAGAAGTGTGCGAATAGGATTATTTATCGAATAGAATATCAAAATTTCGAAGGAACACCAAATAGGACAAATCTACTAGTAGATTTTTCTTACATTTTTAATAAATAATTTAAAATATTAAATTCCTATTGAAAATGTGGTTTTATATATAAGTATGCGATATACAAAAAATTACTATAAAACATTATTATTTGAGCTAGTTAGTATTAGTAAAAAAATACCTAATTTAAAAAAAATTCAGGAACCTTTGATCCAGTTTTTTAGACAATGAGTTTACCTAAATCAATTTTTTTAAATTTTCTGATAAGTTTTTTACAGAAACTTAAAAATTTCATAGAGAATATTTAACTGGTTATTGTAGTAATTATATTTCTTTGAATTAAAAATTATTATTATTATTATTATTATTGAGGGTAAAATAATGGGGTGATTAATTAAGTTCTCATTTTTTAATATGCAGACCTACTTTTGTTTGTGTGATGATTAGTACGTGACCCAAAATTTGCTTGGATCCTAAACAATTCAATTCCACTTATCAGCTGAAAGCCTATGCAGCACTGAAAAGGTTTACTAGGGAAAAATTAGGAGTGCAGTTGTTTCCTGTTGCTGTTCTCTCTGAGCCAGAAGATAACATTATTGCACATCAGTCTGCCAATTCACCAACTGACCCTACAAGTGACACCTTCACTCTGTTCATCACAGGGACTGGCTGTATACTGAATGTTATCACTAGTATAACTTCATACCTCTGCCACTTTCATGTTATACAACAATAAATTTACTAAAATAACACATTAATAATGAATGATAAAATTAGTTCTTGACCCTTTTAAACGTTCTTTAGGCTTTAAAAACTTAAATGTTCTTTAGGTTTGTAAGCTTTTAAATGGTCTCTTGGTTTGACACACCTTAAATGGTCTTCAGGCTTTACATTGCTTAGATGTTTTCTAGGCTTGACCCCCTTAATATTTTCTAGGTTTGAAACCCCTTTAATGTTCTTTAGACTTGTCACCCCTTGTAATCTCTATTATGTCTTGGTCACCTCCCTGCCCTAACAACAGACTGACAAGCACTAAAATGGTTGACCTTGCAATACTGCCCTCCCCCTTTGCCCCATCACTTTCACATGCCGTTAAATATGGTAGATTATCCATTTCTATCCATCTCTTAGTGTTTCATTGCAAGCACTTTCACTTGAAGAACGAGCACGAGTCACATGGCTCCCAATGGTTTGTTCTCTCCACCAGCTTTTATGAAAACCCCTGCCCCCTTATTGAACAAAGGACAAGAGTAATTTTAACTCTGTCACCATATCATCTAGCTACTCGCTTGTCCAACACCAACTGCTCCGGTGCTGCCGTAAACTTACGGGTCTGGACAATACTTTAAAGAGATCTGATCTTACTATTCGGAGTTTCGAATCAAATATTCGGCCGTTAATTGTTCGAAATTATTTGAAATTTCGAATATTTGCACACCCCTAGAAATAATATAGTAAAATGTTATCACTGTTGACAACAAAAAAGGTTTATATTTTCTAGAAGGTACTCCAAGAAATTGAAGGTCTATTTATGTGTGAATTGAAAACGATTTGTTCAGTTTAATAAAATTGTTTGTAAACAATTAAGGTTAGATGAAATAGAGCAGTAGGCTAAATCATTGTTTAAATTAGGAGGGATAGCCAGCACACTTTTCTTAGTAGGAGTAGAAATTGTAAAGACAAAACACTATATTTATTATTAATTATATATAGAAAATATATTGTTAAATTTAGGAAACCCCATTCCCCCCGAGATACGTCTGGGGATGGTTGTTGGTATTTGAAGTCTTAGCATACACGGTTACCTCCACCGAAGGCCGACTCCCTCGCCCCAGCAGTTCCAGAGATACATGTGCCAGGGGAAGGCGGGTGTTACAGGTGTTTTATAGGGTTGGAAAATATCGAGTCGATACAATCGGACCTAGCTATTGGTTAAAATTTAGAACAAAATATAAAATAAATGCAAAATTAATTAATCATAATTGACCTATGATTTTGGTTTTTTAATGTAAGATTCCTTCAATCATAAATTGGGGGGGGGGGGGCAGAATTAAAANGAATTAAAAATAAAATTATATTGAGTTTTGTAATCAAAACAATAGTTAGAAAAATACATTTTTTTAAATTTTGGTAGAATTTTAAAATAACATTTTTACATTTCAACTACCATACTCAATAAACTCATCTACCCGCCTCGGTGATGTAGTTAGCTAACATGCTGATTTCATGTTGAGCTGGACTGCCAAGGACAGGGAGATCAAGGTTTGAATCTCACTCAGGTTTGTTTTTCCTAAGTGGTTTTCCACTCTCCTGCCACCTAAATGCGGGTTCACTTCCTCTATATTAAACCTTCCCAATTCCTAACCTATTAGCGTACTTTTTTGAGAACGCAAAAGATGGTATTCAAGATTAGATGTACAGAGGATGTTTTTAACACTTTACTGCACAGTGTACACTTAGCAATAGGTTAGGTAGCCCAGCCCTGTCTCTCAAATAAATCACACATCAGGAAGTTGTTGAACTTGAGCAAGGCATGGTGAATACTAAATGGTTAAAGGAAAGTTAAGGAAGACATCTGTCAGGTTGACAGAAGGTCAGTTCCCTCTCCAAATAATTCAATGAGAGAGTAGATTTTGGAACATAGCGTTCCATGGACAAACTAATTGGGTGAAAATAGGTAAGCATTAGAACTCTCAGAATACTGTTAAGCTTTAACCTATTCCCACTTTTCTCCCCTTAGCCTAACATTTGGTTCTGCGAATTAGGTGCCCAAACTCAGGAGTGACACTATCAATAGTGTATGATAGTGAAGACTATCAATACTATCGAGAGTGTTATTAATAGTTTCCTGGTGACCTGGCGGTCTAGGGGTAGGGTGTCCGACTTCTGTGCTGGGGGTCCGGGATTCAATCTTTGGTCTCGGCACAGATTTATCTGATTGCCAAACCCTTTCTTCACCTCTGACAAGACGTGGTGTATTAATCGCAACTTGTGAATGTGTGGAATGCCGGGCCTCCACCGTGGTTCGGATCCTACATTAAACTGTGGGTCCTCCATTTCATCTCACAATCGCCCTACCATTTCACATTAGCGTGTGTATAACCCGAACGGATAGTAAGAAGCGGTGATAATAATAATAAGTTTCTCAGCCTTAGTGTCTTAGGTTAAGCCATTGGGCCACCTCATTTTTAAACGTTAATTCATATAAGTAGTTTTAATCAGACTGTATGTAAACTGAAAGTCTCATCTATCCCCCTGCAAAATTTCAACTCGATCTATTTAGTGGTTTTTTAAATTAGCAACAGAGATTATTTTGTGGTTGGCTGTGGGGGTAAGGGTTTCGAAGTCTAGGGCCTGAAGGGCGACTCTGTAGCCCCAGCGGTTCAGGATATATGTCTGGAGGCTAAAGGGGTTGGGGGTTGATGGTTTAGATTAAGAGTTATAAATTATTTTAATTAGCCTGTATGTTTACCAAACTTCTGAGTTACACCCATGTAAAATTTCAGCTTAATTGTTGTAGTGTAGATTTGTAGCACATGACACGGTGATTATTTCATAGTATAGTAGTAGATTTGCATTAATAGAAAAAAAGCAAATATTGTGAAATTACTTTGAAATTCAATTGTATCTCATTCAAGCTAAACATACCTTTTTAAATGAAAATATTACCAAATATTTATTATTTTTGTGGTTATGTTAATTATATGTATTTGATTCTGATATATATGTGTTTATATATATATATATATACTATGTTTAAGTTGTCTGCACAAGCTGCACATGAACAATTACAACGTCAAATGCTACTAGAGAGAGAGAGATTTCCTCATCCTTCCCTGGTTGCCCAGCATGAAGAGTACTTAAGGTAATGATTATGAGTTTTGACATTATTTTACTATATGATCTTTATTTTATATTACTTGGACTATCATTGTTTAATATATTTTGCAGGCAACAACGTGATCGCGAAATGAAAGTTCGTGCTCTAGAAGAAGCAGCAAGGGGGTCAAGACCTTAAGATGAAATCCCAAAATGGCTGATTTAATTACTTATATAGCTGATATGACTATAATCTATTTTATCGGATTAAATTATTTTAGACTAGCATACTGAATTTGTACACACTAGTTATTTAAAAGAATAAACAGTTTGCCAGTTCTGGAGCTTTGTTGCACCCCTCTGCCCATTGTGGTGTAGGGTGTGGACAGACATGGGATTCTGATCATTGACTGATTCAATCACAAGATCATCTAATGACATAATCTCTAAGGGTCAATGTGCCTCAAAACTCCAATTAGAAGGTCCTGCCAAGCTTACTAAATGAATGGCAATAAAAGTTTTTAACGTGTTTGAAAAAATAGGGTAGCTTTAAAGTTTTGACCATTTCATTTGAATGAGCAATGCGCTCAAAGATTATCTTTATTCTTAAACGATATATTAATTGGTGTAACTGTCCATATATTTATATAAGCCATGTCAATGTTATGTGGGAAAAAGCAACATCTGTTTCGGCAATTAAAAAAAACACATCGGCACACAACAGTCAATGAATGCTCGGTTAGATTCATAAATATTTGAATTATTGAAGAATTAATATCTATTTTTCTATTTAATAGCAACTTTTTTTTGTAACTATGCAAAAAAAACTCATTAACAGAAAAAGCACCACTATATCCTGGACATTAAAAAGAAAAAACATAGCTAGCAATTATTATTGTCAAGTGGTGAACTGGCATTGGGAGCCACGAAGTGGTAATGGATTGTTTGCACTCGAGTTAAAAGTATCTCCAATTTGTAGCAGACAAAGTGAAGCGGCTCAGCTTGTGCCCAGTTCTCATTTGATAATGAAGTAGACTTGATATCCACATTTGCAGATGGGATGAAGAGATCTCGCTGACTGTTTTAAACATAATAAAACATCTGGCAATAAAATGTCATGTAAAAAAGAGACTATAACCTAGTTCCTTTAATCCAAGGCTGATAGACAGTATGCTAGAAATATGCCCATACTCCTTTATTTTCATAGAGGGCAATATGCTTGAAACATGTGCATTTCACAAGTAATTCTATGGATGTAAATGATCAGCATGAAATATCTCAAGGATCTCGTTGGTATCTTTAACTGGTGTATGTACAGTCTATTCCAGTATTCAGGTTGTCTAATCACTTGTGTTCCTGTACAAGATTGCCAGCTCAACTATATTATATTGCATTACTCTTACTTACTCCCTCAATCACAATTAAGCTCAAAAATGCACCTATCATGACGTAATAATGAGATGTGTGTCTATATACTACACATCACAGGACAATGTTCAATAACACTTCCGACTTTATGTAAAAAATATATGATAGTATGATGTATTAATGATTTATTCGGGTTCTTAGAAAAAGCTAAGTTAATCGAACACTGAATTACTTGGCTAAGAAATTCCAACCCACAAGGATTTAAACTAAATTATATGAAAGGAGGTTAGCTAAAGCTTTAAACTACCTTAGTGGTCTTTACAAAGGTGTGTGCAGGTATTCTTGTGGCAAGGTGTCTTATTGAATTGACAGTTCGTTCGAATTAAATATTCACTATAGTGTGCGAACGCTTATGTAATTTCATTTTATTAGTTTTACAAATGGAACAGATACACACTACTATATTAAAATCAGACTTTTGACAAAAGAGCTAAATTTCAAAGCAACATTACATCATTATATAATGTATAAAAAAACATCTTTATACTTTATCCACCGGAAAAGTATAATAGTAACAGTTTAATATTGATTATATTTAGGATAATTTGGACTTTTCTGTGAAACTTTTTAAAAATACAAACTTATATTTTTATGTGTCAATTGCAGGCATTTCTCATCTGTAAGGATGTGTATTTATGTTCTATTTATTTAGAAAAATAAAATTTTAAATATATAACAAGATTGAGGTTTTTGTTGGTGTTTCTTATTGAATAAATATATTTCCACACAGTTTATTTAAATAGGGCAGAATAATAATTTTATCTTGAATGTTTTCTTTTAATTTCAGAACCTTCATCGTAAATTAAAAGATTTAACTTTCGAATATTTAAAATTTTAATTATTTTTTAACATTTATAATAATGGGTTACCAACCTTCTTGAATTAATGGGTTTTCTTACCTATAGAGCCTTTTAATAGTTTCGCTCAATATTACATTAATTATTTCTTATAGTAAATTGCATTTTACTCCATATGGTGGCCACATGCTACACTCACAATAGACTTGTCTGACGAAAACAGGCAGATCGGAGTTTGATCCCGGTTGGGTACAATAATGGTGGTTTTCTCTAAATGATTTTCCATTCTTGTCATGCAAATTTGGGTGCACTTCCTCATCCATAAGCCATAGGCATAGGCATATAACTTGGAAGGGTAGTAAGACACAGTGCTAAGAAAAAATTTCATTTATTATTTATAAGGTAGTTATTTATTTTCACAGTTTCATTTTTAACAGATGGAAGATTTTGAGTGGATAAGAGCTTGCCTGCAAAACATATTGTACTGTATCCAACCAAACCACGGGAAATTATTTAATGTTCCTGAAGATAGGTTGATGAGTGGAAGCGTTTTCAACCTGAGGACAAAATTCCTGAAATTGAAGGTGTTAAAGTAGAAGAATTTTGAGCCATTTGTTCACATTGTATAACCCGGCTTAGAAAAAAAAAAAAAATCAAGTCTATGTAAGGTTGCAAAAACTTTCCCATGGAAATGTGAATTTTGAAATAAGGTTTTCCTCCTCAGGTAGATTCCTCACATAAGATTAATCCCAAATATCAAAACAAATTAAATGCATATCTAGCTACAAAAGATGCATTATGACCGTATATTAATCAAGTAGAGCTAGTGCCCATTACAAGATAGTTATTAGCTCTTGCCCAAGGTTCCTACAAATGTTATCAAAATTATCTGGAAAAAAAATTAATCCTGAAAAGAGGAGGAAAATGAATGCATTGAAGAAGAAAATATAAGAAACATCACAAAAGGAAAGGAAATTTTTTGAAACAAAGATGAACTAAAAGAAAAACTCAAAACTGCAAATAAATTGTTCAACAAAACAAATGAAGGATTACATAAGGCTTTGAAGAAGAATTTTCAGGGAACAGAACTTGCCCAAGCAATAATGGCAGGTATCGGTGACCTGGCGGTCTAGGGGTAAGGTGTCAGACTTCTGTGCTGGCGGCCGGGGTTCAATCCTCGGTCCCGGCACAGATTTATCTGATTACCAAACCCTTCCTTCACCTCTGACAAGACATCTTGTGAATGTGGGGAATGCCAGGCCTCCACCGTAGTTCGGATTCCACGTTAAACTGTAGGTCCTCCATTTCATCTCACAATCACCCTTACATTACACGTAAGTGTGTATAACCCGAAAGGGTAGTAAGACGCGGTGATGATGATGATAATAATAATAATAATAATGGCAGGTGTTTGCAAAGTACAAAAAGAGGAAGAAATTACCAGAAGAGGTGCAGACCAACTTCAAAAAGAATTGAAAAACGCAAAACATCTTTAATAACAACATTCTTTAACACAAAACCTAAAATATGACCTGGTTGTCTATTGTAACACTTTTTAAAATAACAAATTGCTTAACATTGTTTGTAGGCCCTATCCCTAAAATATTTGAATTAAGAAAATCACCATTTGTACACACCCTAATCTTAATGAAATCAATTAATGTACTTTAACCCATCACAATCAAGCTGAATAAATTGCTTAAAATTAAGACTTCCAGATAAGTAATGTGGAGCTGTTGGGTAGTAAGACGCGGTGCTAATAATAATAATAATAATAATGAGCTGTAGGATTGGGCGACCAGATATAAGGCGAATCATTTGATTGGAATTTTGCAGATAGTTAATTTCTGCCTGAAATTTTAGATGTTCTGATTACATTACTCACATCTAACGATACTTTTTTCGGAATAGAATATTAATGCCAAATATACTAATATCACGTTTTTGAACTTACCACAAAACAGGAAACTTGTCATGTGATTTATTTAAATTCCTTTCAGAGTCTTATCGCCACAACTCTTAACTCAATGTTTCTTCAAAATCCTTTAATTGTTCTAAGTGCTGTAAATAACTCTAGTTTAGTAATCATTCTATTATTATTATTATTATTATTAGCACCACGTCTTACTACCCGTTCGGGTTATACGCACTTACGCTAATGTGTAATGGTAGGATGATTGTGAGATGAAATGGAGGACCTACAGTTTAACGTGGAATCCGAACCACGGTGGAGGCCTGGCATTCCTCATATTCACAAGATTTCTTGTCAGAGGTGAAGGAAGGGTTTGGTAATCAGATAAATCTTTGCAGGGACCGAGGATTGAACCCCAGCCGCCAGCATATAAGTCTGACACCTTACCCCTAGACCACCAGGTCACCCATCATTCTATTGGAAAGGTGGATAGAGATTGGGTGGTGATGATCGATTTTATAGTGTGGTAATTTCATTTTGAACTTGTTTCGACAGCTTGCAAAGTCTGTTAATTTGGCCGGTTATCAAAGTTTTTCTTAGTGGTTTTACCAGTTTGGGTTACATGCTTATGTACTAATTACGCTAATAGTTGTAGGGATTAGGAAGGTTACATATACATAAAATGTAGCCACATTTGGTAGAAAGTAGAGTGGAAAATTATTTTGGAAAAAACACTTTCAGTACGCCCGACTGAGATTTTCACCTTAGACCATGATGCCACTGAAGCGGGTATTTATCACAATAAACCTAGTTTTGAGCTGTGCATACAACATTATGGTAACTAATTAAAAATAGAAACAATCACTACACACAACTATTGATTACTTGACACACAATTAATACAGCTAGCGGATGATAGGTAACTCCTTTTAATATGTTAAAACTGATCCAGCATGGCGGAAATACAACACGAACAAGAGATAAAAATAACCAACCAAACAAAATGTCTATCCCTCTACCCAAACACAAACCCCAAGGAACACTGATATACGTATCCAATCCAGATGATCAAAATATGTAGCCTGAAGTTTTTCCACTATCTGTAAAGCTTGGGTAAGTATTCAGTAATAGTGAATTATTAATTAGTAATGTAAAACTTAAAGCCCATTAGGAATGGTGAATTAAGAGCAGATGGGCAAATAGCTCCTCTAAATAAAATAGTAATAGTTAGGTTATTAATATTTTTTTTTCATTATTTCAGCAGAGCTAAAGTTAATTGAATTGATTAAAATAATTACAATAGTGAGAGCTTAATTTAAATTAAGTGTATTTGTTCAAAAAATTACAATCAAATAAAATAAATTTCAAATGAAAAAAAAAAGTAATTTTAGTAAGCAACAAACTCAAATAAGACGAACTAGAAATAAGTGACAGCCCATTTTTGTTGTTTCATTGTGGTTTGAATTAGGAGGGATAGCCAGCACACTTACCTAGGTGATACTGGAGTAGAAATTGTTTAGATATAACACTAAAAAAAACATTTTAAGGACAAGCTTTCACTGTCACACACAGCTTCATCAGGTCAAGCGAGTAGACAGATGCTCTTGTTGAACTGCAAGGTTGACTGTCCACAGCTGACTGTTTTTCAGTTATGATATCACTGTATATATAGCAGCACTATGAATAAATAGATCGATAGAAAAACTAAAAATTGTGTTATACACTGTGTTAGTGTTGTGACATTGAATGTAATAATAAGTGTGCTGGTAGGAATGAGAGGAATTACATAAGGTTTAGGTTGGGGGCTTGTCTGGATTTGATGAGATATTGATGGGCCAGTTCCCATATACTTAGTTGTAACAGGTTGCATATTACTTTGTTCAGGGATTTGACCACCTTGGTTGTGTAACAGTGATTAAAAGTCCATTGGGGATGTTTATATTTTTATTTCAACTCAAGCACTGTATGTTATGCATTATGATCAAATCCAAGCCCAGATGTCAATCTTGACAGTTAAATAGTTGTTCAAAAAATATGATTTTAGTATTTGAATTAAAAAAAAATTTAACTTTGTTCGTATAAAGAGATTTATTAATACTTGAACCCATATGCTATATTCTTGACAAACTTACTGTGTTTGGCCAACATTGGTGTGTAAAGTAGTGTAAATTGTATGGCATGGGTAGACAATTATTGCAAATAAATTTGTAGATATAACTAAAAGAGAAAAGATTATATTGACATGAAAATTTATTCAAGCAATTATTTAAATTATTGGTCAACTATTATGTAGCTATGTCATGCTATGTTCTCAAATGAGGTGACATTAAGTATAGTAGGCATATCAACTTTAAAGACATCCTTAAAAACAACCTGTAGGTGCACATTAAATAAACTTAACCAGTTCAAATAAACTATAAGCTGCAAATAATTGGCATCAGTTTTACTAGATGTGATACATTCACATCTTTAGCACCCATGAGAGTCAAGAATACTCTTTTCTTCTCTACTTGTTTTTCCAACCCAAGCGCCTTCTCATAGCTGCGTTGCACGATAGTTCCAGGAATTCCAGCAAGCTTGGCTGCATTAAACCCATAAGATTTAGGACATGGACCGGATACAAATTTGTAAAGAAATGTAACAGTTTCTTCAGAGGGATCATCACTTTCATTTTCTACCATGCAGGCCTGAAAAAAAAGGTAAAAATAGAAAGCTATATATTGACGGCATTGTCACTGCCAATTAATGAGCTCCAATTTATTCTATACAAGATGATACAGTTTACCCTGCAAGGCAGCAGCAGTCTTACCTTGGTGTAACTTATGTTATAAGAGCAATAATTTAATTTGTCAAGGAAAAGCTATTACCAGTTAAGGTAAATTAAGTGTATTTAAAGATAATTATAATAATAAATGAACTGAAAACCACTGTAAGCTTTCTCAATGACAAGAGGAACAAAATATATACTCTACACTGCTACTACCAGAAAATTTAATGGTTTATTAAAGAAAAATTATTACTCCCACCCAATCCCTTACCACATAATTATTTTGTTCTTTGGAAAAATGAAAATGGTTACATATTACATGACATTGTATAGCAAGGAACATGTAACTAGACAGATTTTACAACCCTGTAATAGAAAACAAATTGAGAAGTAATAATTTTAACTAAGAGCAATTAATTCACCAATATGTAAATGAACAGTGGATGGTAGACCAGGTTATGCAAATACAATTGTAGAGCTGATCTAGGATTAAACTATGACTATCTTGTTTAGAGACAAAAACACTAGAATTACAGGATATAAATAGCTCTCTCTACCACTTGAAGAGCATTCAAACCTGTTTGTTATGGCAAAATTTAATGTAAAATAAACTCCCAAAATGTTAAAGAATTTGACTGAAACTTACCATGTGATTTAATGAAACACACTCAGAATTTTTGAAATCTTCCACTAAAGTATGATAGTGAGTAGAAAATAATGTGCGAGCATTTAATCGTACCAACTCATGAACTACAGCGACTGCTATAGCTGTGCCATCATAGGTTGCTGTGCCTCGACCTAAATAAAAAAAGGGCTCAAATTAGAATTATAAGTTTTCACTTAAAAAAACTCACATTATCAAGTTTAAATTACTTGTTTACGATTTTCATACCTTTGTGATCAGCGTTCCTGATCCAGCGGTCCCGGGTTCGATTCCCGGTACTTCCAGATTTTTTTTATTTTTGTGAAGCAGTGGGTCTGGAATGGAATTGAAAACTCAACCTTGTGAGGATAAGTGAGGAGCTACTTGAAAAATAAGTAGCAAATTAGGTCTAGAAATCTGAGATTAACGCCCGGAGGGTTTGTCTTTTTCTGACCACATGACGCTCTGCAAATCTTGACACTATCAACGCTAATGGCGGCAGCCACTCGGTCAATATATCACGCTTGCAAACTAACTCCAATTAGTATTTAAAATAAATAAATTTTACCTTTATAACCAAATAGTTTTAATTAAATGTATTTATTATTATTATTATTGTTATTAGCACCACATCTTACTACACGTTCGGGTTATACGCACTTACGCTAATGTGTAATGGCAGGGTGATTGTGAGATGAAATGGAGGACCTACAGTTTAACGTGGGATCCGAACCACGGTGGGGGCCTGGCAGTCCCCACATTCACAAGATGTCTTGTCAGAGGTGAAGGAAGGGTTTGGTAATCAGATAAATCTGTGCCGGGACCGAGGATTGAACCCCGGCTGCCAGCATAGAAGTCTGACACCTTACCCCTAGACCGCCAGGTCACCCTAAATGTATTTATTGAATATGATCTGGTCTTGCCCATGATATTTATTTCTAGTTTAACATTAACTATATTCTCCATATTTAATCATTTGAATATGGGCTTTTTAAATTTTTACTACGTATGAGTGTACCTAATTCATCCACAAGCACCAAGGAATGTTTTGTTGCATGCTGGAGGATGGAAGCTGTCTCACTCAGTTCAACCAGGAATGTACTCTCTCCAGCCATGATATCATCATTGGCTCCCAGTCGTGTGAAAATTCGATCAACAGGAGTCAACTCACAGGACATTGCCGGTACTCGGCAGCCCTGAGATAGTAATAGTTCAAATATTAATATGCCATTAACTGCTAGACAAGGCAGCGAAAGTATTCAAAATACTAGAAGACCGACCCCTTACTTTACTTTGCCATGCCAAAACTCTTAGTGTATGTATCCAAAAAATAGGTATTATCTACCATTTTCATCACGGGGGGGGGAAACATGTTTC
Source organism: Timema shepardi (assembly GCA_902151425.1). Taxonomy (NCBI): domain Eukaryota; kingdom Metazoa; phylum Arthropoda; class Insecta; order Phasmatodea; family Timematidae; genus Timema; species Timema shepardi. The sequence goes on from CABFVX010000818.1 coordinate 166,963, forward strand.
TGTAAGCTCAAAATGTTATTTTTGATATTTTTTTTTTAAATCAAGTTTTAAAAAATGATCTGCAATTAATTATTCTATAAGTAACAAACTTGTGTTAGACTCTGAAAGAAATAACTTCAGTTTATGTCATCATATTGCTTGACTAAAAAGCTGTTTTAAAATTGAAAGCTGTGTTTATAATATCTTCTTTAGTTAAGTTACGAGTACACTATGATTAAATGGACTATTTAGTATTTTACAAACAATTAAGTATTTTTTGAAATGATCTTATTGTATTGACTTAGCCTTGGGCTCCTATATTACATTGGTTTTAGGCAAAGTATTGTTTACTGTATGCATAGCAAAAACATCTTAAAAATTAATCAATGGTGAAATCATAGTAAGACTCACCATATGAGCCAAGACTATTATAAGTCCCACTTGTCTCATAAGAGTGGATTTACCACCCATGTTTGGCCCGGTCACCAAAATGAGACTAGCAGAATCGTCACAACCAATTGAAGTGTCATTTGGAATGAAGCCATCCATTGATGATAAACAAGGGTGTAAACCATTTGAAATCTTAAGATAAGGCTGAAAATATATCACAAATTAAAAACAAAATTGACAAGAACCAGATTTATACTAGTATTTGATTTATATAAAAACAAGTTCTGAAATATTTTTAGCTTAATATCAAAGGATTATAAAATTTTAAATATGCCTTTATGACATATGACATGACAATTATGCACGATTAAAAAATAGTATTCCAAACTGTCTCCATTACATTGTAAAATAGTTGGATTTAGAAGAAGTAAACCCCCAAATTCCACCCCCAGTTCACCCGACCAAGATCTGAACCTCAATCTCCCTGTCCTTGCAAATCCAATCTCCCTATCCTCGCAAGTTTGTTTAACACGAAACTAGCGCGTTAGATAACAATGCCGAGGCGGGTTTTTACAAATGATTGAATTTTTTTTTATTAAGGGCTGGTCTTATGATTACTGTATAGATATTGCTATCAGGAGGTTAACAATAACGACCAGATAACGGTCATCATCCATTTTAATATTTTAAGCATGTTATGAATGGAGTTTATCTGCAAGCTAAATATATTTTTATGCAGAAAACATAAGGTTGGTACTGTTTTTACTGGTGTGCGCATGTTGTAATGTATTGGTTTGGATTAATCTAAATTATGTAAAAAGTCATGGATGAAGGTAATTTTTCTTTAAAGTAATATAGGTAGAGTATCCTTTTAAGATTCATCCATGAACAAACACGCGTTTCTCAGAATGAGTTGAAAAGGACTTCGCCCCTAAAATATATTTTTTATACCATATTTCTTGTTAAAATATCTACTGCGTCAATTCTTGTTAAAGGGAACAACTTCATAGTATTTGGCAGAAGACG
>CABFVX010000818.1:176254-213622 GCA_902151425.1 Timema shepardi
TTCCAAACTGTCTCCATTACATTGTAAAATAGTTGGATTTAGAAGAAGTAAACCCCCAAATTCCACCCCCAGTTCACCCGACCAAGATCTGAACCTCAATCTCCCTGTCCTTGCAAATCCAATCTCCCTATCCTCGCAAGTTTGTTTAACACGAAACTAGCGCGTTAGATAACAATGCCGAGGCGGGTTTTTACAAATGATTGAATTTTTTTTTATTAAGGGCTGGTCTTATGATTACTGTATAGATATTGCTATCAGGAGGTTAACAATAACGACCAGATAACGGTCATCATCCATTTTAATATTTTAAGCATGTTATGAATGGAGTTTATCTGCAAGCTAAATATATTTTTATGCAGAAAACATAAGGTTGGTACTGTTTTTACTGGTGTGCGCATGTTGTAATGTATTGGTTTGGATTAATCTAAATTATGTAAAAAGTCATGGATGAAGGTAATTTTTCTTTAAAGTAATATAGGTAGAGTATCCTTTTAAGATTCATCCATGAACAAACACGCGTTTCTCAGAATGAGTTGAAAAGGACTTCGCCCCTAAAATATATTTTTTATACCATATTTCTTGTTAAAATATCTACTGCGTCAATTCTTGTTAAAGGGAACAACTTCATAGTATTTGGCAGAAGACGACATTTATTTATACCAATAAGAAGCTAGCCTTCACAAAACCTGTCACCAGGACTCGTTCGATTGGTTAGTTTTTACATTGTTGATCAGGGGAGCAAATGCAAGGGGTATGTCATATATAAACTATTGTGCGTATGTTTATGGCATGAGGAGGATGATCTCCGGGACCAAACATCGACACCGAGATCTCGCTCACAGGTCAGTCACAGCTATAGACAGCTGATTAAACGGTATCTTTTCTGTACAGTGGTGATAGGCGCTCGATAACGGAGCTTAAGACAACCTAAAATCATCACAGCAATAAACAGGGAATTAATCCGCAGTGTATCAATCGACGCCCGAAGCGGGGAGATTGTTCACATAGTTTTTATTATTGACGCCCAAAGCGCGGCACTATTATCCGATAGAATTATAATGTGTATAAACCCTGCTGCTATTGCTACAACCTGGCTAGTGGCTACAACGCTCAACATTTGTTAAATAAAGTCGGCTAATTGACTGGGAGGAAACAGATGGCGTCACGTGGGTGCAGAAGGGAAGTTGTCTTGCAAGTACCAGTACTAATTTTGGTGTGTGCCAAAATGTGGTCTACAAATAGCTTGTCAGTTTTAATAAAAGTGTGAATTAAACGTTTTAATGTCATATATAGTTAGAGCCTTGGCCTGTGCCTACTCAACACGTGAACCAAGATTTTAACCTAAAAAGAGATTCTGATAGGCGAAATGCGTGACTGTGCAACACCAATTTTAACTTTCAGATAAAAGTTATCAGTTACCTAAACCTCCCAATAAAAAAATTGATGGATAAATACATTTTATCTGGCTGATAAATGCTATCTGGCAGTCATAAGACGCAGTTTTAACTTATCAACCGGAGAAAACTATTTAATGGCCAGATTAATATCTATCCAGGAGTCATAAGACCAGTCCTAAATAGTTATAATACAGAATGTTAAATAAGTACTAAGATAATATATAAAATAAATAATGGCATTACATTAATGATAAAAGCAAAATTTAGTTACCGGTAATTAAATTCCCAAAATATGGAAGTTGCACTACGTACACTATGCCCTAATTGGTATTTTAAAATTACGTTGAAACAATATCATAGGTTGTACGTTCAAAAAATCAATAGATTTTCTGAAAAATCCGTGCCTATAACATACAATACTTTAGCAACGCATCTTATTACCCATTGGGGTTATAAGTTTATGTACTAATTACAATAATGGTTTAAGGATGAATTTAGAGGATATACACTCATATTTTTGTGGAGAGAATGGGAAAACGTTTAGTAAAAAAACACTCTCAGTATACCTGACTAGAGAGAACCATGGTCTCCCCATCATCGGCAGTCTAGTCTATTGCAAGAGTAGCACCTTAGACCATGCAGCTACCGAAATGTGTTAAAATACTTTAAATATTGAATACAAATTAAAAGTATTTCTTAAATTAATTTGAAGTACGATAATTTATAGTTTGTTTTACTCCATAATAGCACAAGATATTAAAAAAAAAATTGTAATAGAGAGAATTGATATTAAAATTGAAATTATTTAGTACCTTAATATTGTTGGATGGCAAAACAAATGTTGGCATGCATGTTTCTCTTTCACCCAGACTGTATTCTGTGAATGTGAGCAAGACATCCAGTACAGATAAACACTGCACTGCCCTACTCCAATCAGTATATCTGAATAATAAAAGTAAAACCAAATCAGTCAAGCCTTATGTTAACCTGAGAGAGCATATAAAGGTTTAACTATAAACTTATAAGGAAACAAATAATACATATGAAAGGTTAGCAAGTTCGTAAGTTCCAATCTGGCGATCTGAAACTAAACATTCCTAAGATTGGGTTGGCAAGTGTTTGGCATGCAGTCCCATCTTGGAAAGTGAGAAGATTTTCTTGGCATTCAGCATTCATTGACTGCTATCCCAAGTTTTATTTGGGCAGTCAACCATCACATATTATGTAAAATATGTACCTATATGTGAAGGCAAAAAGGTAAAATGCGATTAAAAAATCACATTTGCATGAAATTATATTAAACATGTATGTCATTATTATATCATAAATTATACATACCTTGAACTGAATTGCTCAAAGATCCTTCTGCTTAAATCTTTCAGGACATTCTTTTTCTGCTCTTCAGTTGCCAATTGACGAGAAAGAAGATCCTATACAAATCAAAATGTAATATTTTGGGGAGAATGAGTGTATGATTAAAATAAATTCATATTAAATAACATTCCATTGAAAAAATGATAAAATGATTATAAAACAGGAATATAAAAATAAGCAAAGTGGATTTTTATCTATTACTTCACTTGTTAATGAAGTAAAATCAAATCTATAACATGGTTAAATATACTGTATAATAGCAATAAACATCAAATTTACAGAAATGGCCACATAATTCTATTAAATGAGAGCACTGCTGATTTAATAAGCAGGCGAAGGTTAAAATTATTATTAAATTTTATAATTTCATTATTTGAGTAGATTTTTATATAAACCATATATGATACCCCATGGTTTTTAATTACTATAAGTACCTATCTTGTAAGGGTGTGCGAATCATAAAATCTTTGACTTAGTTTTAGGAAAAAAAAAATTGTTTTAACTTCCTTTCAGAAAAAAAATCCAGTTTTGAGGATAACGCTTTGCCAATAAAAATATTGACAGCTGAAATATTCAATATATGTTCAATTACGGATTGATATTTATTCTAAGCTGTTATGTAGATTATAAATTAGGATTTATAAAACAAACAATAATTGTACACTAAAACATTTTCTAAGTGATTTTGATGCATTAATATTAAATAAATAAGCACAATATAATATGTTTTCAAGCATAAAACAATAAATATGCAAATGTTGGTTAAGTTTTAAGAATATTTTATACACACAAAGCCAGTTTGCTTTGCATTGAAAAAAGTGGACTTGGCACATCCCTAGTATCTTGAGTTGAAAAGATTATCGATTTAAGTACCTTGGTGGTTTGGGTTCCGAATCTTTTAAAGCCTTTTCTCTGCGATAGTAATTCATATTCTGAGCCTGCTTTCTTAGCTGCTGTGTCAGAGACCTCCAGTTGAAACCTCTTCTTGTCTGAGCCAAAGTAAACCACCTTTAACCAAATAAAAATGCAGTGTGTTAAGAATAAATAAATATGCAACATGTTTATTCTGTTGTGTAACAAGAGGAAAATCTACATAGCTTTTATAACCAATATAGATTGCATTTATAATAAAGGATAGACTTTCATCCCTCATAAACAGTTTCATGAAAAAAATTTTGGATACAAGTTTTAACCATACTGTAGTTTTTATTATTAAAATACAGGGTTTTGTCATGGATAGATAATTATTCAGTAGTCTAAAGCATTGGTCTACACATGTTAAGCGGATATTTTCATATCTAAATTGGAAAATCTTTCAAATGGAGTATTTACAGCTAAGCAGACAGTAATGTAAGGAGAGCTTAGATTTTAGTAAACACATAACTATATTTAATATAGTATTTGCAGTCTACATGTTTTTTGAGTAAATGTTGTAAATGTCAGATACTATTCTTACTTCTGGATCTTTAAAATAGCTAGGTTACTATCTGGAGGACCCAGGCACCCTAAACCAAGAAATATGAAGTAGCTAAAACTCATTAAAACGTTAAGAAAAAAACAGAAATAGACATTAGGAGCAAAAACTGTTATTTATTTCAAGTATAAAAATAATCACTTTGATTTATTATCCGATTTAGCCATTGAGTAACAGAGTGAAAACAAAAAACCTTATAATAATATTTGAAGAAACGTCAAAATAATAGAATTGTTTGATAAAATAATTAGAAAGATTACCTTAGTACCAAATATTTTTCTCTGAGAAATGAGATATTCGTCTAGTTCCTTCTGAATATGACTTATCTCTTTCATAGTCGAGTCATACTCAGGGTCTACACCAGACCTAGGAATGATGTGGCCATGCTTTGTTGCCTCCTCATGGTCAAAGGCTGTCTGTAATATACATAGAGATTTTTGAAAACGTTATGTTTAAAGACTTGCTAACAATCTATTAAAGAACCAATCCGAAAATATTGGCTATTGTCTTAGATTATTTTCTTTCATTATAGGCAGTTATAGATAATGCTCTTAAATTATTTGGTAAAGAGCAGTGACTCATTAAAATAAGTCTCAGTTGGTTTTAAATGCAGAGATAATTCGTAGTACACTCGGTCGAGATTGAAAAGTAGCAACTTATAATTCACTGAGCCCGCGAGGTATGATATTCCTCCACACATGACTGCAGAATAGTTTGCCTAGCTACGCCCAAGGCCTAAGTTAGAGAAGGCCTTAAGTCATTGAATTATTTCTTGACTGTTGGGAAGGAGTGATGGAGGAGGGGTTATGTCTTTTAGCGATGCACGAATGGTTTGATTTAATAAATTAATTTTACTTTATTGTTCTGATAATGATAAAATCAATAACTAATATTTACATACTAAGTTAATTAATTATGTTTGCTCTCATTAACATACAGGCTGGTATTTCTTTTAGCTATTATAAGTTTAACCACGTCAAACATTATTTGGGAACTGTTGCCCACAATAATTGGTTTTACATGGTAACATAAAGCAAGTCTCCCCTTTTCCAGAATCTTCATTACTGTTTATAGCCAATTATAAATTTATTAATGATTAATTATTATATTCCACACATGTAACTTAAATAACANACATATTTTAGTTATAAAAGTGAATTTATTTGTTTCTTCAAAGTTATATTATGACTGTGTATAACTTTGTGGGAGCATAGTTCAATTCCATACTTTATTTAATGTTACCATAGCGGCTATAATATAACCATTAGTAAAACGCTTTAATAATTAATACTTTGATTAAGAAAAGGTGTGGTTTATTAAGATTTGCGTTGATTATTATCATTTTATAATAAATTTAAAGTATAATGTTAACTTTTTTTTTTTTGTCAAATCTGTGTTTTACTAAATCAATTCTGGAAATCCAAACAATAAAACTGGCCATGTTGTAGGCAAGTAATAATACAATATCAGAGTGAGGAGGTATAAATGATAATTGAAAAGCAAGGATAAATATTGCTTTGTTTTATGAGCTTAAAACTAAAACCACTTTACATAATATCTCTGCTTTTTAAGGTTTGTAATATAAATATATTCAAGTAAAAATATATTGTAGCTTTGTACTATATTTAAGAATATCTGTCTATAGCCAAGGATACCTGGAATTTCACAACCTATTGCAGTGTAGCATTGTAGTGAAAAGCCATTCTCAATGAGCCGGGCCAAGATATAAAACCGAAATTTCCCATCAAATGCAATCAAAATTGTAGACTATTTGGTATAAGGAAAGAGTAGTATGAAAAACATGTAGTAAAAGAATGTTGATCTCAATTAATTTAATTATTTACTCTGTTCCTATGAAATATGGATATATCATAATTATGCATGAGAACTGTATAACATCAGTTTAGGGGGTATGTTCCCAAGAAAAGGTGAACACGGTGTGAACAGTTTTAATTTTAATAAGAATTTACCATTTATTTTTATTAAATTTCAAAATTATGTTGAAACAATATGATAGTTGCATGTAGTTAACAAAATTGTGCTTTTGAATATTTTATACAGTAAACTAGGATGCTTTAAAACAACACTTAACCACGCCAATCCCATAAGAGGTTGAAAAGAAGCTGTGCATATAGTTTTAAAAAAAAAAACTACTTCGTTTTTAATTAATCCATCCTCACTAAATTTATCGACACTTCCCCATACTTGCATATTCCCTTCACTTCAAAAAAATCCATACACCAAGCATACATGAGCTTTAATTCTAGAAAATGTTAATGTTTCTCTTTTTCATGCATTAAAACAAAACTTCATTAATCTTATATTTTAACAAATTCTGAAAAATAAATCACCTTTATGGTAAATAGTAAAAATATATTATAGTTTGACACCTTAATTTAGTCGTTAGCCTTTCTGGCAATTGAGTTAAGGAAGCTAAGTTCAAATCCTGGCATGGCCAAAAAATTAATCAATGGTAAAATGTGGATTTACCCTTTGATAGTGTTGAATTAATGATAGGGGGTCTAAATGTTGTGTCTGATCTATATTTAAGTTAGTTTATAAGTCGTTTGCTGATATAATGTATAATGTATAATATATATATATATATATATATATATATAATAGTAGGTTATATCTATATATAATAGTAGGTTATATATATATATATTAGTAGGTTATATATATATATATATAATAGCAGGTAATATATATATATATAATAGTAGGTAATATATATATATATAATAGTAGGTAATATATATAATAGTAGGTAATATATATATAATTATTATTAATAATATTAAATTAGAGAAGAAAAATGTCTTGAACTTAACATGGTCTAGTCAATTTAATGAACAAGAAAATATATGGTCAATATGATAGTGAAAGTACAAACAATATATGTTGATAGATGACACAGATTCAAACCCAGGACCTTTGAATCAACACTAATACACTTAAATGCTTGAACCAAATTCATCAGGTTAAATGTAAGCACTATGAAAAAAACTTTTTTTGTATTTAAATAAAGAAATATGGTCCATTTTTTCTTGAATCCATCACATGACTATGCAAAAATTTCAATGCAACACAGGGAAAAATAAATGAGAAACTGGATAGAGCGTTTGAATTTAAATAAATTCATCAATATTCATATTGAGAAATAACTGGGAAAAATATATATAAACATATATATATATATAAACATATATATATATATATATATATAAACTACCTACAATGCACATCACTAGGATTCAAACACCAACCTTGCACCCCGATATCAAGCATCAGATCACTAAGATATCAATGTCAAAATAATTGTTATGAAAATGTTTAAATTACAAAGATAAATGAAGAACCACTAAAATAATAATTGCAATTACAAACCTCAAAAAAGTGCAGGGACTGCTCCATTTCTGGAAAATTACCTAGAGGAGCAGTGTTAGTCAGCTGAACTATAAGTTTGGAGGTGAATTCAACTTCCGCATCTGCAAATATACAAAGCAGAAATTTAAATATATATATTCAAAGTTTTGAGCCAAATTCCAAGGGCTTTCTTAAAATTTATATTATATGTATGAAATAAAGTGCATTGAGCAAAAACAATTGGTAATAAATAAAATGATAGAATAAAATAGGAAAATGGTAGAGCACAAATAAAAGTAAAAATGCTAACACATATTTACACACACGTCAATATTTGGATGCTATTGTAGCTATAATATAATACTACAATAGCATCAAAATATTGATGTTTGTGTAAATATGTGTTAGTGTTTTTACTTTTATTTGTGCTCTACCATTTTCCTAATATTCTATCATTTTAAAATTTATATTGAAAGTCAAATGTAATTTATATTAAAAAAAAGTCTAATATTGTATAAGTCAATTTTCCCTATAGTTATAGATTGTTATACAAAATAGACATAAATAAAATATATCTTTAGACTAAGTTAATGTTTTGGTGTGATCCAGACCAAAAAATACAATACTAATGACACCTATAATATGATTATCAAACATGTGTAGCACACATTTCAGTAAAGCATTAGCACACAAATAAAAAATAAATAGGACACACACATAAATAAATAACAAAATTACTTGATAAATAATTACTGGCCAAAGAGAAACAATCAGGATCTGTAAATTTTTTTTAATTCTTTAACACCTTGTCTTATTACCTGTTCGGGTTATACATCTATTTACTAATTACTTTCACTAATGTGTTAGGGATTATAAAGAAGTGCTCCGGCGTTTGCGTGGAGGGAGAGTGGAAAAATATTTAGGGAAAAATCATCCTCAATGCACCCAACCGGAATCAAAACCCAATCTCCCTTTCTTTAGCAGTACAGTCTATTGCGAGAATAGTGCTTTAGACCATGAGGCCCCTGAATCGGGTGATATACAAATACCAAAGATTATTTTAAAACAAAATAAAGTATAGCCTTATACAATTTAACCCAATTTTAATGAGGTTTACAAAAACAACTGATTGTTTATCATAAAATAGCTTTCAAAATGTGGCCAACTAAGAGAAAGTTTGTTGGTGTGTTCAGTGAAAATTTATAGCTATACACACATACAGTTGGGGCCCCATATATGTGGGTACTATGTTCCTAGATCTACCGTAGTTACATGAAATCATGATTAATACCGAACTATTATATCATGTGATATTCATATAACATATATGTGTGTTACAATATAATTGGTCTTTGATTCAGACAAATAAAGTATACTACAGTGTATGTAGTATTCTCGATTCTTCTTGTTGAGACAATCACATGATTATGATTGTGATTATAATGATGATGATGATGATGATGATTGATATGATAGCACAATGCCTACAATAAGGAGATGAAGTGGGGTGACTTAAACTATTTTACTTTTTAATTTAAAATAAATCAAATTGGGCAGCGGTAAGCCGCAGATACTGACTCAGCGAATTCTGGGGCCCTACTGTATTGCATTTAAAACAACGTCTATAATGTTATTAAAATCAATGAAAGCAAATAAGTAAACAAAATCAAATACAAAGCATGTATTTTAAAGCAAGTCTGAATCACACCTGGATGAACCAGGGCTAGTTTTATCCATTGATGATGAATCCTTTCTCTAAGCAAATGAAGGTGCAGTACCATAATAACACCTCACCCTTAATTTTTTATCTTTAAATTAGTTAGTAATTTATGGATGAACTAAACAAGTAGTGAGAGGTTTACCTTAAATATCATAGGATGTAAATCTATATTTATTCTAACCTTTAAACAAAAGTGCAACCTTTAGTGCACTCTTAAAGCCATTAAGAGTGTTAGTGAAGTCAATAATTTTCTTTTTTGAATAAATCTTGTCTTCGTAGAATATCGCTCGGCTGTCTGGATGAGTTTTGCTCCGCAATTCATTGCCCTGGGCATGAATCCTTGCAAGAAAAAATAAGATATAAATCATAAAAATCTATAATATGGATCTGGTTATATAGCATAACCATAGTCATATTATAAGTATATACCGTATTTATCTGAATTTGTAACTTCAAAATCTACACATCTTCACATCTAGACATCTTTAATTTTTGTAATGATGAAAACCAAACCAGTAAGATGCTTATACATCTATTTAAATTTAATCAATAAACATACTTTCAATGATTATATAGACCTCCAATAAAAATTTACTACGTACTAAATATATATTTTAATTTCTAAGCACACATAATCATGTTTGTAAAAACCAGATGGCTGAAACCGAAAGTGGAATTAAATATTTTGTGTACTATATTGATTTGACCATTAACAAGCTGTATTAGGAACAATTCGCAACTTCATTTACTAATCAAAGGCACCCTTAGAGAAAAGACGGATTAGGGGGCAAGAGAACAGTGAGGTAGTAGTGTACCCTTAAATTCATTAGAATATTCGAGTATATGAAAAAATCTAAAAAAGAAGTTTTTTTTGTTGCAAAATTCTAATTGGAATGTTGTTTTAATAATGGTTATTGATGGTTCAACACCGGGTGGGCACCATTACATTGCATGTCCATTACATCGCGTTTCGAGAACAAATACATTGCAGGTCCATCACGTCGCATTTCCCCCACCTATCTATACACAGCTAACTCTACTCTAACGTACAACCAATAAGATTTAAGGGGCGTATATATACAATTGCATCGCAAGTCCAATACATAGCAAGTCCTTTTCATCGCATGTCCATTACATCGCGTATATTTTTAATTTGAAGATTATATTCTTATTTTATTATTTCATCTTTGATTTTCGTTGCACCATAGCAATTGGAATTTACAAATTCAAGTCTCCAAGTTTGTTTAAGGACATTCGATTTCTGGCAAGTTAGAAACTCTCCCCCTTCCAAACGGAAAATTTAAGGTGGGTGAAATACATGAGAGTGGATATGCTAACTTTTGCCCTGTCTGGAACAGATGAATTCTTTTTAAATATAACTAACTATTTAACTTCAAGATTAGAGTCGGATACACCATCCTTGTAATCAACTTTGCAAACAAGGAGAATTAGGCACATAATCTTTTCAACCAAACCTACCTTCATAGTGAGAGTGAAGCCTCATTTATTATGTAACAAGTTGGATCCAGCATGTTGGAAGACAAGACACGTGAAAAATTAAGCTGTGTTTATTCTAGCCAACTTGTTGGACCAACATCCTGGTTCCTCCACCTTTTTTAAATCAATCTACACATTTCTAGTCATGAATAACAACGTATTACTTGCCGTTTCTTCATTTATTTGATGACAGGAAGTGTATTCTTGCAGAAGAACCAAAACTTAAGAAACGGTAGGGCATTCAAATTTTTTTTTTTTTGCTAGACATTGAATTGAAGGTGTGTACATGGTAATAATGAGTTACCTACATTTTTTAAGTGGAGATGATAGCTTTGTACACATGTAACATCACAAAGAACAGAATACTTTTGATATAACTCAATTAAGAATCTAGTAGCCGAAGCTATTATTTCTTTTTAGTGAGGAATTCTCCATCTAGATATTATACTCTGAAGATTGAAAAAGGACACCTGGACACGGGTCCCGGGTTCGATTCTCGTGTCAAGGTGTAATTTTTCCATTTTCAGAATTTAAATCAACTAGTTTAACTGTATTAGCCTTGTTTCATTCCATGATCACAAAATTATGCAAGCCCCGATTTTAAAAGTTAAACTAATCTGAAAATAAAACACATGCTATACCAAGGTTAGACACTCATCCAACTCGATAGCGCATGCGCAGAACCTCCCAACTCGGCCAACATGTTGGGCTGGTCTTTTATTATCTCTAACAAATGATCCAACACAGCCCAACACAACTTAATGGCTCTGACCGGCTCCCCTAACACCAACATGTTGGCCAACATCCCCAACAAGTTGGGGGTGCGTTTAAATTGTAACACAACTTGTTGGGATCGTGTTGGCCAATATGGTTAGCTGTGTGTAGAGAGGTGGAGAAATGCGACGTGTTGGACATGCAATGTATTTGTTCAAAAACGCGATGTAATGGACATGCGATGTATTTGTATATATACGCCCCTTCAATCCTATTGGTTGTACGTCAGAGTAGGGTTGGCTGTGTATAGATAGGTGGGGGAAATGCGATGTGATGGACCTGCAATGTATTTGTTCCCAAAACGCGATGTAATGGACATGCGATGTAATGGTATACACCCTTCAACACCATCATAATTAAAGGAAAACTTATCAAGGACACAATACAATTAATTTTCCAATATTAGATGAATGTATTATTAATGGCACCGCATCTTACTATACGTTCAGGTTATACGCACTTACGCTAATGTGTTATGGTAGGCTGATTGTTATATGAAATGGAGGACCTACAGTTTAACGTGGGATCCGAACCACGGTGGACGTCTGGCACTCCACACATTAACAAATTTTGATCAAATAATACACGTCTTGTCAGAGGTAAAGGAAGGGTTTGGTAATAAGATAAATGTGCCGGGACCGAGGATTAAACCCTGGACCCCCAGCACAAAAGTCTGACACCTTACCCTAGACCACCAGGTCACCTATTAGATGAATGCAACAATAAAAATAAATCCATCTCAAAAAGTTATCATTTAGTTAATATTTATATTTTGTATTTCCTTTTATAGTTGTCATTTTTTACAAGATTCGGGATACATAGTCAAAATGAAGATTAAGATTCGAGATTCGAATTTGTAAAATATTGGATTGAACCAAACTCTCCTTTAGTAAATTAACTAATTCTTTTAATATTTGCAAATTAATTTTCACCTGCTCAGTAGTCTCTCCAAATCTGGCAGTTGAGAGAGTGCTGCCCTGGCTTCTTGTACAATGTGTGGACTTTTCATCAGCTGTGTCACAGCTTCTTGTCGGCCACAAATACTTTCCAAATCACACAAAGGACTACATATCCACTGGTGGAGAAGTCTGCAAAGAAATGTTTATTTAAAATTGTCTTAGTGTTGAATATAAAAACAGAATTAAAATGTAGATTTTCCAATAATTTAAGTTTCTAAACAGTAAACTTAACATCTCAATAAGATACCCTTATACATTTATTATTGGGGAAAAGAGGTTAAGTAGTTTGCGCTATGTACACTCCCTCTAGCCTGAAAGGTAGCAAGCTTAGTTTGACATGTTACACTATGGCCCTATCTTAAGAACTGCACCATGAGCTGCACCATTTTGGAACCATGCAAGTAGGCCCACCAGGCCCAGTACCAGGGGCAAAGCACGTAATATTCAACTTAAATGATGGTGAAACCTTATTTATCTAGGGGGTATATAGCAAAAAAAAAGGAAGGGTTTTTGAGGAGCCTGGGGGACCCTCCCTCGTCAAATGTCTACGAAATATTTACAGTAGCCTTAAAATGGATTTTTTTTTAATTAGGATATTCTATAAGTTAGACCTTTTAAATTTGAATACCCTTAGAATATATTTAGAGTGATTTTTGCCTATAATTAGATGCCTAATACAGAAGTTAATTTTAGTGGTCTCCCCTTGATCAACTTTTGGAAAATGGGTGACTCTAGAAGCTATCCAGAGCGTCCTCACCTTGAAAATAATTTAAATTTAAATTTCTCTTAACGTTATCCTCCGGAAAATTTTGAGAAATTGGAAGCTCTCAGTAGTTGGTAGCTAATTTGAATAATCTTCCTCTGGTAATTTTATTGAATGTATGCTTCTAGAATACATTTAGAGTGATCGTTTCCCAACCAATTTTTGGAAATTGGATGTCTCCAGTATTTGAAGTTTGACACAAAGCCATCTTTCAGCTTTATGTTCAGGAATATCAAAGAGGAGTGAGATAAATATAAAGTGGGTCAGGTTTATTTTAGGGAAGAGAATTGTTTATTTCAGTCAGGAAGAGGGAATGACGTTCTCTCCAGACGAGGAATGCACACCCACTCTGTCTACACAAATACTTGACTTTAGTTTATATACTTTTTTAACTTTGTTGTCACTTTTACAAAAGAAAAGCAATCTACAAAAATTATTTAACTGACCACAGAAATGTTATGCACATGAAGAAGCATTTAAAATGAACTTGATTTACTGCTTGACTGTGTGTGCCATATGTAGTTTAAGCACAAAAATAATAGACTTCGTGAAACTTCCAGTAACTACCTAATGTAGGAAAAGACTAGACCGAGCCAATGATATCATTGTAACAAATGCCAGTAAGTTCTTCCGTAGGTTACCCCACCTGAAGGATTGAGCATGCACTGTTCTTTAGTATGGATGTTTGCTGTTATTTGTTATTCATATATATTTTTTCATCTTCTACATGTTTTTTAAACTCGTGAATCTGAATCTCAGCCCTCGTTCTTAGAAGTCCTGGGCCCAGTACCATGGTACCAACCAACAGTCTACCTGCCCCCCCCCCCTTTCCCTTCATGGCATGCCTGCATGCNCCCCCCCCCTTTCCCTTCATGGCATGCCTGCATGCAAGTTAAGTGCTTGCTACCTTTTAGTATTTACGAAGGGTACACTAATAATCAAATATTATCATCATCATCCAACTTCTAAGAATCAAATATTTTATATCTCATCTCTTATAATAGGTAATAACATCAAAAACTTATTTTTTCAAATGGTTAACAAGCAAATAAATACTTTTAAAAAAATTCCCACTTTAATAACTGTTAAAATTCATGTAATTTGGTTTGTTTGGAAATATAAAATAAAATTTTCTTTAGCAGCAATAAATCCTAGGGTTGGAATTATAAGCCTTTGTGCAGAACATTTGTTACCGATCTTGCCGAACATCAATACCATTTTTTTTTTTACAATATTACAAAGCTAATATGAAAAACGACACACATAAATCTTTTGAATATGAACCATTTTTTGTTCATTAAATTCTTGATTAAAATATTTATAGACATAAAAAAATAATCATAACAAAAAACCTAAATATAATTGTACCACCGCCCTGCCCTTACTCTTCCCCGAAGAATAAGGCTGGCACACAACAAACAATAAAATAAAAAATAGCAATTGCAGAGGGCTGTGAGAAAAAAAAAACCAGTTTACTTATTTTCTCCGCGAACTCATACCTCAATTATATTGATGTTCTTAACAAAAAAGGGGGATGGCAAAAGCAGGAAACCTGGATTAAGAAGAATATATGTCAATGGTAACAATTTGTAGTTTTATTGATAGTGAGAATAAACTTAAAGTATATAAAAAAGGCGATTAAGTTGTACAATTTGGAATTGCTTAAAATTCATGAAGCTGTTAGCATACAAACATAATATCGTAATTAAAACTAATGAACAATGAACTCTATAAGCCCGCAAGGCCAATGAGTTGACTGACGACAATATTCCAATACAAAATCTGGCTATGCAGACAAAAATACTCCATACGAATGATAATACAAGACTTTTGCCGTATGGGCCATTCAGTTAAAAGGGGTTCATAACAAAATACTTATAACTTTATTTTTACAACACGAAACTTCCCACTGCCTGATGGGCATTTTTGATATACAAAATAAACATTTATCTGTTAAATATGATTCCAGGTAAAGTAAAAATATTCCAAGTCTAGAATTGACTACAACATCCACAGTGACGTTAGAAAATTTAAGTCCAAAATATCAGACATATTCACAAGTTAAATATTACGAAAAGATTCTAAGTCCAAAATGTTTGACATATTTACTAAGTCCAAAATGATCTGACATATTTACAAGTTAAATATGGCGAAAAGATTCTAAGTTCAATATGTTAGGCATATTTACTAAGTCCAAAATGATCTGACATATTTACAAGTTAAATATGGCGAAAAGATTCTAAGTCTAATATGTTTGGAATATTTACCAAGTCCAAAATGATAGATATATTTACAAGTCGAATACGACGCGAAAAGAATTTCCAATATACAACTGCCGAAAAGGGATTTCGTACCTTGCGAATATTTCCTGGACACACAAGGTGTGTCCTAGGGGACAGCCCTGTCAAGAAGTACCGTCCATGTTGAACAACATCAGTATTTATATGATTATACAAGCTCAAAGAGGGGGAAGAGGGGTGAATACAAAACATAGGTCAACATGACATAGCGACGGGAGGGAGGGGTTAGAATATACACACGCGGAGCTGGACGAACTTACTAGAACAATAAACTCTGGCATAACAATCTTCTTTGCGCAGGCGCGCCACACACTTTTCCACACCCCGCCTTGAGGGATAGAACATTTTACTAGTCCAATATTTCTCCTCGTTCAGTTGATCAATATTTTGGTAGAGGCAAGTTGTCTTTTTTTTTTTGTGTGTGGGAAACAGTAAGTTGGCGCAGCAACAGTGGGGGACTTTGGTGAGTTTTCTTGAGTTTAAAGTTTTTTTTTGAAGCATATATTCCAAATAAATGCTACATAATGTGGCTACTAATTGAAAAATGGGGTGTGGGGGGTGAAGGGTACAAGATAGATAAGTGTACTAAGCCTATTTGATATAAATTAAAAATGTTCCAACTGTGAGCATATATTAATAATTTATAATAGGCAATTCTTTCAAAACCAACACAAAGTTTTTTAAGGGCTGTTTGATTTCATCTTTTCCATAAAGAGTAGCTAACAATATAATTATTAATATTATTGTTTTTATTATTATTTAGATTAAAATAAAACTAGGAATTTTAAAACAAAACACAGACGCTAAACTTGTTTAAGAAACGTGGGTGCATTATATATGTTAATGGCAATGTGTGTAATCCAGGCATTCTATAAATTACCTAGGCTTTCTATATAATTCCAGAGTGGTTTTGGCAATAATGAAATAAATTAGTTTTGATGTTTTATTTCAAATTTTTCGTAGGAAATTTATAAAATAACCAGTCATTATAAATTACCGAGAACAATAACTATCCTTTGCTTACTTAGCTACCCTATTCTAAAATAATCTCACCTCACCAACTTAAATCCTAGGAATTAGGGGAACATGCAAGACAATGACGCAAGACTTACATAGAACTGGATTAAAAAAAATTGAAAACATACCCCGGGACTTCAAAAAGACAAAGGACTTGAAAATACATATGAAATACAACAGTAAAACTCGTTTATTTCATACGTTTCCAAAATCACTCTGCCATTATATAGAATGCCTATGCATTTTATAGAACGCCTGGATTTCACACATTGCCGGTGACATATACACTAAATGTGATTCTAGTAATTTCCTTTTTATCCTCTTAAAATGTTACTGAAACTAGCAAAATATCTTCAAAAACATTAATTAGTTTATCAAACTTTGGAAAGCACACTAAACCATTTGTCTAAAATTATATAAAAAGTGATCAAATACTTAGTAGGTTTCTATAAATGACCAAACCTTTTTCCAAAAGGTGTGCAGCAAGAGTCTAGTTTATTTATTAGTGTTCCTTCTTTCTCTCCCAAAGAGTTTTCAAGTATATCCAAGTTCTGGAGTGTTATGCCATCCAAAACCTAGAGAAACAAAATATTGTAAGGAAAATGTTATGCATGTGAACCATTAGCTTTAATTTGTTTGAAATAGATTCGATTCCTTAAACATCTAAAATCTTTCAGTAAACAATCTTGATAAACTATTGATAAGACCCCCAATTATTAGTATCACTTACCATATGTTTGGCGAATTTGTCAGTGGATGTCAAAGTTCTAGACTCATTACAGTCTGTTGGGGAGTATGATTTAAACTTTCCCATAGTTAACAATTGCTGATCTATATGACACTGCTTCAAATACCAGGTGATTGCTCCAAGAGCTCTGATGGCCATTTCAGTGTCATCTCGAGCACATAGTCCAAGGGAACTGCCTAGAAAACAGTTTTAATTAGTATTTATTTTGTTAAGGCCTAATCAAATAATTTAAATAATATCTATTGCTAAATAATTTTAATTAATACAGAGATATTAAGCACATTAACTATATATTTCAGGGGTTTGAACAAAAACTTTTATAGGTTTCAGTTTTGGTTTGTTGATACCTTTTTTAACAGTTCTAATAAAAATTTAAGAGATGTGTTTCATCTTGCATGGAAATTTGCACCTATAGTTTTGGTCAACTATAAATATAAAGTTCATATAATACAATAATTCCCTATGTACATTATATTGCTTAATAATTGGCGAGTTTTCGCGAGTGACTTGTGAGTGAAATGGTATCAAGGGTACTGTTTAATCTGATCAATCTTTGGTATTGTCTCGGTCATAAACATTTAGTTAACATCGATACCAAGTCAACCGTGAAAACACGCCTAGTAATAAACTGTATTGAGGCCTGGTCAAAATTAATTTATTCATAGCTAATATAACATAAGTGTTGTTTTTGTTATTTTATTTTTTGAAACCATGCATATAATGTTCATTTAAAATATAACGCAAATCGGGAAATTTTAAACAAAATGTGAAATCTATAAAATAATCAATTTTTTTCCTTATATTATTTATAGTTGCAAATTGACCAATTACTCAAAAAAAAGTCTGTGTGACTGAAACCAAAAAGAATGTGATTTATATAAAAAAATTAAATATTAAATAAACAGAAAGGAGCTTTAGTAGTTTAAATTTTCGCTTTTTGTAAATAATATTTGCGGGGGGTTCTAGCTCCAGTTCCCTTAACATACATACTAAATTACAATATACACATATATTAGGGGTCAGCAAACAAGTTTTTTATTCGGATTGATCTCAAGAGAGTTTCACATGAAGCTCCCTAGTATCGCCTTT
Source organism: Timema shepardi (assembly GCA_902151425.1). Taxonomy (NCBI): domain Eukaryota; kingdom Metazoa; phylum Arthropoda; class Insecta; order Phasmatodea; family Timematidae; genus Timema; species Timema shepardi. The sequence goes on from CABFVX010000818.1 coordinate 194,736, forward strand.
TTATATCTTCTTTTATATAAGCTTCATATTCTCTTCCTTTAATCAACAAAACCAGTAAATACTCATTTGCTGACCATGGCATTTTAATGGCCATCTGCTGGAGACACCCTTTTTGTGAGATTCTCCCCTCCCTAAAAAAAAGCCTCAAACTTCCTTGGCACAAAACAAATCCCAACAAGTAAACCTATACCATTAGTCATTAAACACCAGACACACACTGCAAGGCAAAGGAAATATTTTTCAAGGAGCTCGAAAATGCAGGCCCATGAATCTTTCAAGCCTGAATTCAAGTATCTATTTAAAGCTCGGCTCGAAGATCAAAATTAGAATAGTTGTAGAGCCCTATTATATTTAATATGAAACACATTATTTATATCTAAAATATAATAAATATATATTGAGGGAGAGATTTTATCATTATTATTATCACCGCGTCTTACTACCCGTCCAAGTTATACACACTTACGCTAATGTGTAACGGTAGGGTGATTGTGAGATGAAATGGAGGACCTACAGTTTACCGTGGGATACGCACCACGGTGGAGACCTGGTATTCCTCACATTCACAAGTTGTGATTAATACCCTTTTTGTCAGAGGTGAAGGAAGGGTTAGGTAATTGGATAAATCTGTGCCAGATATAATATTATATGACCAACCAGTATTGGAGAATTATCCAATCAGAATAGAGGAAACAAAGACTTCTGATTGGAGATATGAAAAGAGGAGCCAATCAAACAAAGAATATAATATATAAACATATATACAAGAAAATAAAGAGCTATATTTACAGCCAAGACTGAACCAGTGTTTTAGAAAATATCAATGAATAGTCTAGCTTTCTTACTGTCACTTATAAAGTCCTTGAGTCCTTCAGGCCAAGCAAAAGCCGAGTTTGTAGTGAAATATCCTCCTTCAGCCAAAGTAGTAAGAGTCTTATTTGCCCCCCAGAATTCGGTTTCAGGGGCAAGAGCTTCCTTATTAACTGCCACCAATACAGAGTTTAGCAGTTTCTGAATCTTGTCAGACAGTGTGCCTCTTTCATATAAAACCTGAAAATGAAACCATTAATTAATCATAGTCATAGAAAGTATAGTAATTGTTATCAAATATATATAAAGGTTCACATATAAATAAAAAAACATATTTAATTGTTAAAAATTATTGATTAATGGAGTTTTATATATTTTTTATTTTGTTATGATTAGCATGACCTTTGAAACAAATAAGTATAAAATATACCTTTTGATCTTTTATGTAACAATATCTTGTAATGTACCTGATTTGCCCCTAAAGAATGTGAGCATTGACAATAATCTCGTCCTAATTTTATAAACGTATTTTATTTAATTTAAATAATACAATCTATTACATGGCGCTTAGAGCATTTCTTCTTCCAAGAAGGCACAAGAGCCACTATAAATGAGGTCAGAGTGGACCAGTAGAATCAAAATGACAATTTCAATGTCTTTAAAAAAATAACTTCCTCTTCTCGAAAGATCAATATGCAATTTTAAAAGGTAAATTTGAGTCAGTCTCCTGTTCTCGGACATTATACTTCCATCCAGATGTTTTCTTATATTTTATTTTATTTCTTCTAAACACAAGCTTCCATGAGCAATGATATATACGAAGTATGGTGCAATGGAACGGTACTAGGAGTAAAGTCTTTGATGTACTCGGACTGCAACTCCTGTCCGCGATTCATACGATCGTGTTATCAGCCGCCTCTCTAAATTGTTACGTTAAACACTATGATCAGTTTTCCGACCACTGCAAATAGTGATTATTGAATAAATAAATAGTATCAAACTTTACAATTGTGTAATTATTCAGTAAACTTTTCAATTGGCGCTCGATCACGGGGCTATAAATATCAATTATATCGTCAAAATACCGTAATGCTTTAATTAGAGCTCGATCACGGGGCAATTATCAGCTAATTTAACAGTATCACTTCAATTGGCTCCTAAACGTAGGGGATAAATTCTGTACCTTTACAATTGGCGCCCAACATGGGGCTATAAATACCAATTATATCATCAAAATACAGTATCTCTTCAATAGGCTCCCAAACGTAGGGGAATTAATCAGTATCACTTCAATTGGCGTCCAACAGTAGAACCCGTAAAAACGAACCTTTACAATCTTGATGAAATAAATATTGATATTTTATTTTTTTACGGCCAAGAAATAAAAAAATAACAATTCTGTATGCATTCAAAGACAATACTCGTGAAGTAAAGTACATTTTTATTAATTATTAACATATTGGCTGGAAACCAAGCCACAATTTTTTCCCAAAAACAGCCTTTATAAAACTTTAGTATAGCCTATAATTGCAGCTTTGGATAATATTTAACAAATGTGTTAACTGTTAGGTAGGAAGATATATATTGAAATAGTTTATAATCATCACAACCAATGGTGCTCTTTGCCGCTTAACTCTTAAATTGGATAAACATAGTGCATGTTGCACGGACCAGATATTTACATTACAACAAGTGAGTGATAAATGTATTGACAGTAAGGGAGAAAGTGTATTGGGAATTTATTGATGTGGAGAAAGTGTAAGATCAGTGTGAATAGGAGTATGTTATGGAATGTTCTGAGAGAGTATGTTATGTATGCATAGTTAGTAAATGCGATTATAGCAGTATATGATGGAAGTAAAGCGTGTGTTAGGGTCATTAATGAATGGGTACTGGAGGAGTAGGTTTTGAAAGGAATTCCAATAGTTCAATATGAAAGAAGCATCTTACTTTGGTTTGGGCATGTTGAGAATATGAATGTGGATCAATGGATGAAGCAAGTGTGTGTGTGTGTGTGTGTATCAAAAGGAAGGGGTAGGCCATGTCTGACGTAACCAAATGTTGTAGATGAATGTTTGAAAAATAGTAACATTAAGAGTTTTAAGAATAAAAGATCACGTATAACTCGGTGGTGAAGTGAAGGGGTATGCAAGGATAGAGAAGTGTGGAGAAAGTTGGTGAGGATGAATTAAGTATGGAGTTGTTGTTTGTTGAGCTATATGCACAGTTTCTTTCCTATTCCATAAGAGAACAAGGTGATGATTAAGTATGTATGTAACTGTTGGAGACACTGATTAAGATGCACGATCCAAACACTGCACCAATCACGAAAGGCGCTGCAGTAGCGCGAGCATCACAAGTTAGCCAATCACATAGCTTTCACTTACACAGTTTTTCCCGTTAACAAACCGACCGCGTCGTTTTTTGCTCACGTTAAACTTTTTTTTTGTGTTAATTAACCCACTAAGTGTATTTGTAGATTCTACATTAGTCTCGGACGTTAATTTTGTGTATTCGACATTAACCTTTGCTAACGGGCTATGGGCCCAGTACTCGTCACGATAATTTTCGTGTGACTAATTGAAGATCACGAAGCACGTGACTAACGGACACTGCACCATAGTGAGTATAGAAAAACTCGTTAGTACGCTGCGAAGATGAACGCAACCGGCATAAAGTTTGAAGTTTTAAATAAAGAGAATTAAGAAACTTGGAAGCTACAGATGCGTGCAGTTCTCATAAAGAATGATGCATGGGGCTATGTGAGTGGAACAATCGTGAAGCCAGAAGCGGCTTCAGCCGAGCCAGCAACGATTGAAGCCGAACGACAGTGGAGAGAAGCCGACCTGAAGGTACAATCTGACATAGTGCTCGCCATGAACCCGTCAGAAATAAAACAGACTAAGGGCTAAGGGAATAACTTGATGTCCTTGAAATTACAAGATGGCGGCGACATGCATGAACACACTCGGTCTTTTTTCGACACGGTGGATAGGTTGGCAGAACTTGAAGTTGACATTAATCAAGAGTTATTAGCAGTCATGTTTTTGCGCAGCCTACCGAAGAGCTACGAAAACTTTCGTTGCGCCATGTCGTCACGTGACGCATTAACCCCTTTGGAGATGCTGCGAATCAAAGTTAAGGAGGAATTCGACACGCGTAAGGAAACGAGCCGGAACTCAATGCAAAACGCGATGTACGCAGTAAAGTCGGCCGGAAGCAATAGACGAGAAAAGCCCAGATGGGAAAAATTGGATAAAGACTATGGTGCGAAAAAAGACTCGAAAATGAAGTGTTTTAAGTGCAATGCAAACAGACACCGGGCGAAAAACTGTCAGAAGACAAGAAAGTCGAACGAACAATCCGCAAAAAACGCCGAAAGCGTGTGCCTAGCCACGACGGACATGTGCAATCACGGTGCATTTCAAATCGGAAATAATGCGGGTCATGTTAGCTGGTGTTTCGACAGTGGATGCACGTCTCACATGTATGGGAGTATCAAGCTGTTTGCACAGATCAGCCGGAACTTCGATCACAGAAAGCTAAATCTCGCTAACGGAAACTGCACGGACATTGAAGGAATCGGTACCGTGTCATTCGGGACAAGCGTGAGCGGTAATCAAAAGCTGATCGGATTCAAAGACACATTGTATGTGCCGGACCTACGCGCTAACCTCATTTCGGTCGGGAAAGTTACCGACAAAGGACACAGTGATTTTTAGTGATACAAAGGCCCAGATCATCGATCAGGATGACATGCTGCTTATCGCGAAATGGGAAAACAGGCTATATTATTTCCCATAGTTGACCAACCAGGAATGCAGGGAAATCTCAGGCCTGGATGACGATGCTATTATTCCAAGGAAGAATTCCATTGAGGATTGGCATTCTCGCATGGGTCATCTTAATGTTAAGTCACTACGTGAGGCTATCAAGATGGGATCGAGTCGAGGAATCAACATCGAGGACATCAACAAAGGTTTTCAATGCAGAGTTTGTCTCCAGGGGAAGATGTGTTGCGCTCCATTTCCAAGGGTTTCAGAGAGAGTGTCAGTAATGGGTGAGCTCATACACTCCGACATTTGTGGTCCAATGTGAATCGCTTCACATGGAAAGACGATTCTTCAGGATGGTATGAGGTGAGACTCATCGAGCAAAAGAATCAAGTGATGGATGAGTTTGATAGTTTCAGGGCACTCGTGAGCACCCAACAGGGAAAGGCGGTTAAGTGCTTACAGTCAGATAACGGACGCGAATATGTCAACAAACAGTTTGACGAACTGCTCCAAAAACACGGCATCTTGAGGCGTTTGACTAGCATCTTACAGCCCACAGCAAAATGGAGTTGCTGAGAGGAGGAACAGGACACTGATGGAGATGGCACGTTGCCTTCTAATTCAGTCTGGACTGCCACCGACTTTTTGGGCGGAGGCCGCCAACACCGCAAACTTCATACGCAATAGGTCACCAACAAGTAAACTAAAGGGAGAACCCCATAAGAGGTTTGGTTCGGGAAGCCACCGGACGTGTTTAGCTTTAGGATCTTTGGGAGCGAAGTTTTCGTCATGGACAGAACGCTGGGCAAGGGGAAGCTGGAAGTAAGATCAAAAAAAGGCATCTTCATAGGTTATAGCTCAGAGTCAAAGGCGTACAGGGTATGGCTACCTGAGTAGAGAAAGATCGAGGTATCCAGAGATGTGATTTTCATGGATAGGACTACGATCCAGTCATCGAAGAGTTGGGAGGACTTCCTCCCGCAGGACAAGTTCCCAAATTTGTCAAGTTCTTCAGTTGATTCAACGCCACGGAGAGTGAAGATCAACACGTTATGATCAACCTCTCTAATAGTCAAGAATCGCATCATCCGATCGAAGAGGCATCGCCACAGGCACGTTACGACGAGTACGAAGACGCTGAGGGTTTTCAAGGTTTTCCCCCAGATGAACCATTGAACGCTGTAAGAAGAGGTCCAGGAAGGCCAAGGGTACTGCGGACCGGACGTCCCGGAAGAACCCCCAGAGTCTATGCAATGGCAAATCATGTCGTCAAGGACGACTTCGTTTTTCTGAGTGAAGTTTCAGTTGCTCGAGCAATGACAAATGCGGATTCAACCAAATGGATGTTGGCCATGGCCAATGAAGTGGAGTCAATTCTCGCAAAGGACACGTGAGATCTGGTGGACAGGTCAAAGGCGTCAAGGGTGATCGGCAGTCGTTTTGTGCTACGAAATAAGTATGGGATAAACAGCGTTCTGGAGAAGCGCAAAGCCAGGATAGTGGCGAAGGGATATGGTCAACAGTACGGCAGGGATTTTCACAAGACGTATGCGCCAGTTGCACGCCTAGATTCAATATGGTTGGTTGTTGAATTTGCAGCCCAGAACAATATGCACATACGCCAGTATGATGTGGAAACAGCTATTTAAATGGGAAACTGGATGAGGAGGTATTCATAGAGGTACCAGATCGTTTTGAAGAAGTCCTAGAGCACATAGTGAGCAGTAAAGGACCCAAGGATCAGACCGTCAGCAGGACGAGAGCCACACTAGACAAGTTAGCAACATGTGACAGGGTCTGCTACGTAAAGAAGGCTCTGTACGGCCTAAAACAAGTTGGTCGTGCCTGGAACAAACGTCTAGATAAAGAGTTGCGCACCATGGGCGCGAAACCCACCAATGGGGACCCGTGTGTTTATATAAGGCATATGGAACGAAGAGATCATGATCATCATCATCTACGTCGACGACATCTTGATAATATGTCGTGACCCCAAAGAAACCATCCGTTTCGGGGACAGACTTGGAAAGATGTTTGAGATGAAGGATCTGGGTGATCTGAAGTACTGTTTGGGGATGGATTTCTCCAGAAACTGCGATGGGATATTTGTAAGTCAAAAGACATACATAAAAGACATCCTTCAACACTTTGGTATGTCGGATTGCAAGCCTGTTTCAACTCCACTAGACGTCGGGTCGAAGCTGGCAAAGGGTGAGGCATGGTCAACTTCAGATGGTGAGAGACCCCCATACCGAGAACTAGTTGGTTGTTTGTTGTATTTGTCAATGGCTACACGCCCGGACATAGCTCATGCAGCAAGTGTGTTAGGTCAATTTAACGACTGTTTCAATGGTACTCATTGGGGCGCAGCAAAGAGGGTGCTTCGGTACCTCAAGGGCACTGCTGACCAGGGAATCTCATACAAGCGTGGGGAAAGACTCATTGACAAGCTACGTAGATGCTAAATGGGGAGGATCACTTGACGACTGGCACTCCTTTACAGGATATGTTTTCGTCATGAATGGAGGCGCGATTGCCTGGGATTCGAGGAAGCAACAGACTGTTGCGTTATCTATCACGGAGGTCGAATACATGGCCCTGAGTGACGCAGCCAGGGAAGCCATGCACCTTCAGAGTTTCCTGCTTGAGCTTGGAAAGGAGGAATTTGGAACACTTAAACTGCTCAATGACGTTGGGGTGCAGAGGCTGGCAACCAATCCTGTCTTCCATGCACGAACCAAACACATTGACATTCGTCATCATTTTGTACGAGAGACTGTTGAGTCGGGTCAACTGGTGCTGGGACACGTGGCATCGGAAGAGATGCCAGCCGATGTATTAACCAAGGCTTTGACGAAATCTAAGCATGGGCACTGTGTTGATCTCCTGGGACTGATCAAGGCACCCGATGAGTCTTCAGTTGTTGTCTCGAGGGGAAGTGTTGGAGACACTGATTAAGATGCACGATCCAACCACTGCACCAATCACGAAAGGCGCTGCAGTAGCGCGAGCATCATGGGTTAGCCAATCACATAGCTTTCACTTACACAGTTGTTCTTCTTCCGTAAACAAACCGACCGCGTCGTTTTGTGCTCACGCTAAACCTTTTTTTTTGTGTCAATTAGCCCACTAAGTGTATTTGTAGATTCTACGTTAGTCTCAGACGTTAATTTTGTGTACTCGACATTAACCTTTGCTAACAGTAACATATTGAAGAACCAATTAAACATGATAACTTATAGGGTTAGGGTCTAAAATTAATCTCATATTTTTGTATGTAATATTATTTATAGCATATTTAACTAGGATTTGAAATAATTGTTCAAATTTTCTGAATTATGTTTGATTTGATTCAAACTTAAGAACCTGCTTAGCAGATCTTTAATATAAAACTAATTTAATTTCACTTTTAAGTTATATATTTTATAAGTTAGAACCAGCTGAATCTTTCTTTACCTATTCATTCACTATATACAATTCATTTACACTGAAAAGCATAAGTCCTTCCTTAATGAAATACACTAAGGCTATAGCTTATAAATTACACCATTGTGGAAATGTAAAGGTAATCTTGCTACCTTTAAAGGAAAGTAAAGTGTACATTTAATCGATATTCAAAACCTCCTAGCCCGATTTTGCACAATCATCAGCCCTATCTTCTTTTGAGTATTGTTACACTTCTAGATGGCCCTATTTCATGAAGTTTCTGGCGAGGAAGATTTCACAAATGAAAGTTAATATCTAGTACAACTGCTGATTACAATAATACTACTTTTTCTTTTCCATCTATTAACTAGGGTTACACAAGCTTTGTAAACTTTGACTTTCCTTAACATATGTCAGCTTCAACTTTGATTCAAAAGTAAAATTTCTGAATATGAAGCTTCGCAAATAAAAATACTTAAAGTTAAAATATATATTAGTGTTTAATCTTCGTCATTTTGTCCTTCTATGTACATCACAAATTATTCATGTTACAAATAGCTAGAATAATTAAATTGCTTGCTAAGATAATAATGTAATTTATCAGATTAGGCTGAATTAGTTTTAGCTACTACACGTTTGAGTTATATGCTTATGTATTAATTACGCTGATGATTTTAGGGATTAGGAAGGTTATATTTATATGAAGTATATCTGCATTTGCGTGGAGGGAGGGTGAAACACCATTTTGTAAAAAAAAAACTCAGCACACCCAACCGAGATTTGAACCTCGATCTCCCTGTCAATGGCAGTCTAGTCTACTGCAAGAGTAGTGAATTAGACCATACAACCCCCAAAGCGGGTAGGAAATATGTTAATCATATTTGCAATATAATATTTTTAAAATGATTAGTAATACCTTAATAAAATATATTATTTCACCCCCCGCCCCCCAAAAAATTAGCATTTATATATATATATATATGCTAATTTTTGGGGGGTCGGGGGTGAAATAATGTGTGTGTGTGTGTGTGTGTGTGTGTGTGAGTGTGTGTGTGTGTGTGTGTGTGTGGGTACACAATTAAACTTTAATTTGCCTATGGGAATATTTCATATTATTCGACTTTGATTCGAATTGAATGAAAAGGACTTGGCTCACTCCAAGTATTTATCGTGGTTAATTTAGTTTATTCTTGTTATAAAGCTGCCTGGTCTAAACCCCACAACCCTTTATAAGCAATTGTTATTAGGAGTACCAAATATTCCTAGTTCAGAAGTTAACTTCAGCAATATAAAACGAGAACTAGAATCTCATCAACGATAAATTTTACTGACATGACAAGAATTTAACATGTAATCCTGAGTTCAGGAGGCAAATCAAATGCAATAAAAATTGAGCTAATGGGTCAAGTCATAAATGAAAAAATCTTTACTAAATAAACAAAGTAGGAATTAAAAATATAATTTGAGGAAGCATTTATGTCAAAATACAAGGAAAAAACATCCATTTACAAGCAATTGAGGATAGTAGCTTCGAGTGTGGCCTAGCATAACAGTTTAGAGAGCTACAGTCTACGGGTCATCACCAGAGAATGCAAGTGTTCTATATCCAAAATTGTTAAATTGTGAGATATTTGGTGTTTACGTTTATTTAGAATGCATATGACTCACCTGCGGTGAAATTGAGACTACCATATAATTACTTAAGAAGATACAAACTCGAGTTGTCATCTAATAACATTGGTTTTATACACAAGGTCAAACTTCAATGCTCTTTTACACAAAAGTGAAAAATTGCACATAGAACACTTGCATTCTCGGGTGACGAGGTGTTAAGATAGAAATTCATATGTATAATCAAACAGATTATGATATAATATTAATAAAAAAAATGTTCCCAATTTAGCTATATTGCAATTTTGTTTCCTGACTCACCTGGACAGGAGGGTAGTGAGCTAATAGAGTCCGCAAAGATGAAAAGTGTCTATCATCATAAAACTGACCAAGGTGGAAAACTCCAATAGATGTATCGATGAAGCAAATGCCAAATGATGTGTTTCCATCAGTCACCTAACAAAACCAATGTGAGATAAATTAGATAAAATGTTTAAGTGCTAAAACATAAAGAAACATTTATAAATATCAAATAACAAAAAGTACTTACTCATTTATATTTTATTATATTTCGAAGAACATAGGAGAAAGGTGGATTGAAACATATAAAAGGGAATGAACACAATATGGCTTTTCCAATAAAAAGAAAAACACAGTTCACACTCTCCACCTCACATTGGCCATTGGCTAATAGTCTGCTGAACCTTCTTTCAAATATATCAAAATATGCCTCAAAAACCAAAAAGGGGTTTTCTTCAAAGAGATATAATTTGATTTTGGTAGGTATCCCGTTCTAAAAGGCATTATTTCTTACTGTGTAGTACTATTTTGGTAGTATAAAAGGCCTTCCAAGACTGTATCAGTAAGCCCGTTTTATAAGGCTTTTTATTCTACCAAAATAAAAATACGCAGTAGAATACATGTAAGAAATAATGGCTTTTAGAACGGGTTTCCTACCAAAATTCATGGTATATATTATACATTTGCATCTGTTTGTTTTAATAAAGATTTGTAAATTCAAAACACACATACAAGTATCACCTCCTTCACAAGTAATACATTTTTACAGCATATAAAGTTCGCTAGGCAGCGTCTTTTATACATCTTGTTAAATAGTGACAATATCATCACAAATTATTGTCTTCAGTTCAACAAATCCTTTATTAGGTGTGTCTGGTAAACGCAAACCTCCAGCATATCCTGTGCCCAAAAGGAAAAAACAAACTTCGAGGTAACAATAATTTGATTAACACATCAAAAGTTACATACATAGTAATTAAAAATCTGGATCATACAAAAATAGATAGCTCATAAAAGCGAAATAAATATAATGTTAGAAATAAATTGGTACTTAGGGTAAGGTCATGGCCTCACTGAACTGAATAAGTGTGCAGCATTAAGTGCCTGAAATTCACACGCTATCCTAGAACATGCCCATAAAAGGTAATAACATTCTTGATCATGGACATATGGACCAATGAGAACAAGGCAGGACAAAGGTGTGAGAGAGAGGGGAGAACATAACACGTGATGTTGAACCGAGCCTACGTCGAACAAGAGCTCTGCCGAAACATTTCAGTCCAAGTTTATCTTTAGCCGCGCCAGAATGTTTATTTTGTTATTGCATGAACACATAATCACTCTGCGTGGTGGACTTAGATTGTCCGTGATCCGAGATACAGTAACACAGCAAACAAAGTCCTTCAAATGGTAAGTCTTTTGGTAATGTTTATTCCAAAAAATAGGAAATGATGGTTTCTATATTACAAGATGAACATCAGGCTATAGAAAGTTTTTGTTTAAACAAAAGGATCGCTTGTGATGGAGGTAACCTTAAAAAGAATTATTTTAATAAATAGGAAATTCATATATAAAATGTGGTGGTAATACTTTGTCGAAATTTTTGGTAGAATTCATTTACAAATAAGTGTAAGTTTGTAAAATTTTAATTTGGCGTTACCTTTTCAGTTAGAGCAAGAAGATAGTTGGTTTTTGCCTCTTTTGCTTCGCCATCAATAACACTAAACACCTTGGTTCCCCTCGTTGTGATCTGGCAGATTTCTCTCTTCACCACTTTATCAAATTTGGTCACTTTGGAAACTGTGCATACAAATAAACCAGATGTATTAAGTTTAGCTTATTGATTTTAAGGGGATGAATCACCATGAGAGATGAGCACGGCTGGTTATTAAGACGATTTCTCTGTACCTGATTACTAAGAAAACTACTATACATATTTGAATCAGATTTGTACTACTGTAAAGTTCAATTCACTTACAAGGTTTATGTTTTATTCATATCCACCCAGCCAATTCAAATTTAAGTTTTAAAAAATAATTTACAGAACACTGCATAAAACAAACTGGGCTTGTCATCGAAATATTGGAAGACTTAGGCTAAAATTGTTTTCATTATATTACAATAAACACGTTTCTTTAACATTTAGTATAATTTAACGCCAATTAAAAGTTGAATATTTGTAAGCAGCTTTGTGTAAATGATTTTTACATGATCGTATTTTCTTGGTTTAATGTTTGTCTTTTTAAATCTGCAGACAAAGCATAAACCTAGGAAAGACGATTGAGAATAATTATCCTTTCATTTTTCAACACACATATTGTTCTAAACTAAAATAAAGTGGCACAGTTTTATTTTAATTCAAAAAAGTGTTGTGGTGCTCTATGCTGCGACCTATCGGTGTAAGGTTTAACAAGATGAACCTCTTGTGAAAACTCAAGGCAGTGGTGCCAAGCGTTGCCCTGTAATTCACATATGTTCGTGGGAAAAATATCAACTCGATTACATTCATTTATGAAATCAGTTGTGTTAATACAATGTTTTTTGCAATGGAAGCTGTTTCTGTAAAAATAGATCGAAAAAATAAAATAAAAAACCGACTTTATCTCTCAGCCAGACTAAAGAAAAATAAATATTCTGAGATGTGAATTGAATAAAAAAAATAGTGTTATGAATTCATTATCGTTTCTGCATGGAAAATACTATTTCAATACTGTAATTTAGAATTCATCCATTAATTTCAAATCATGTGCGTAGAATACTTAATATAATTATGGGACCCGCTTTGGTGGTCACATGATTTAAGGCACTACTCTCGCAATAAACTGGATTGCCTAAGACAGGGATCAGGGTTCAATCTTGGTTGAGTGCTATGAGGTTATTATTCCTTAAATGTTTGACACGCAAATGTGAGTGTATGTCATCTAAAGTTAAATTGAGATCACTTGCAAAGAAAAACAAATATTTACAGATAAATTGCTTTTAATATGGTCTGCCATCTTATCACTTCCGAATTGAGTACACACGCCTAAACTATCTCACCAAAGAATTGCAGCTTCGATCAACATAATGCAGCTACATTTTTATAAGGCAAATAAAATCCTATGTATTCCCTATAGTAGTAAAGGTATATGTCGGTATAATTCATTGAATAAACTAATTTTTAAAGTTATGGCAGCCATCTTTGTGTTGGCACAAAAAAGATACACAGAAATTAAAGGTTCATCTTTTTAAAGTTATGGCAGCCATCTTTGTGTTGGCACAAAAAAGATACACAGAAATTCAAGGTTCATCTATTTTAAGTGGCATATCACACCATCCATTGGGGTGAATAGTAACTATTTTGATGTATATCATTATTACTATATGCATATCTTAACAATACAAAATTTGGTACTTATTATCTAAGAGTTGGATTATAACCTGCATTATGGTTATATCAAAGCTGTTTCTGGGAAAAAATGGCGGCTTATTTTCGGGTAAGGTGTACTTTTACCAACATTATACATTTATTTAAATATTGTAACTTCAATTCAACTTCAGGAGTCTTTCATATAATTAGACTTAGCTTTGCTTTGAAATGAAAATGTGGACTTGGTACACCACTAGTGAATTGGATACTCGTTATTATGTATCTGAATCAGTTTCCAATCATAACGTAACAAAGAAACAAAATTATCGGGAGCAGCTGGTATTGATAGCATCAATGCTTGTATCAGGAATTTATATATATAGTTTTCTCTTAATGGTTTCCAAATTTTCTTTTAAGCAAATGTGTATAAATTCCCAAAGTTCTACCTTCCTCATCTCAACCCACGAGTGTAATTAAATTGAGATATCTCAAAGCGGTAATAGATACATTGGAAATTAAAAAAATCTTGGCATTAGAAGTTTTGGTTGTTTATCTGATAGTGATTTATTATTAAAATACATAAAACTCTCGCTGTATTGAACCACTTTGAACTCTACAGCTATCCATCAAAATGCACTGTGATATATCTATGTTAAAATGTGTCTCCTAACTACTGCTACCACACCACCAATAAATCATGGCATGCACTTCAGCTAATAGATCACAGGATCAGTATACATGAAATGACATTAGTATTTGCTTACAACTTTATGTCAATATGACATTTGTAACATTACATTATGTTACAATAGGACCCGCTCCATGCTGACATTTGCACATAATTCTCTGTAATTCATACTACCTGCTCCAATTATACCGACACTAATATAATCCCTACAATAGTAAATTTCTCTATATTAGTTCACGTAGTTTGGTACAAAATAATAAAACAATTCTGAACTATAATATTCTCTCTACATAATCAATTTCAACATAATAAAACTGTTCATGTACTTACCGATTGAATCTTCTTAAATTAGCAACCACCAAGACTGGCCTACACCTATCATCCTAAATCGACGAGTGGGCCGAGTGAGCTACGATGTTCCAACAAAATGTAGTCCACTCTGTCCTGTTCTACTAACATGTAATGGGCCGGCCAATATTGGACAAGACTAGAGAAAGACTATTCTCCTGCCCTCTGATGGTAGAGAGATGAACTACTTTCAAAACATCTGGTGATTGAAGATATGATTTAGAAGTCGGATGGAGCCATGACAACAAATGGTCTACGTGATCACCCAAAGCTGCATTGACGTCACCGACCGTGTGTTCAATTCTCCCACCTTGATTCTATTGTGACGAAACCCACTATATATTGTGATGTGCGTATATGCTAAAATGACTATTTTATTTCAACGCTTGATCAAGGAACATTGTCCTGGACCTAGACAATGTCAGGAAAAAACATTTATATATTATGTCTTCATCAGAATCGTAACTACGTCGATTTATTTATTGGACTCTGATTCAATTTTAACTCTTAGTGTTAGCCATGTTAGATGTTCTAGTTTTTCTATTATCTAAATCTATTGATTGTTACATGATCGTTAAATTTGAAATGAGGCTCTATATTTTGTCTGATGCCACTTGGGCGCTAGAGTCTTTTGGAGTGTTAAATCTTTTAGATAGCCACAATTGTTAATTGACTTGGAGTTGAACGAGTTAAATGTAAATTGTTTTGAAATTGTGGATAATAGTAATTACTTTGTAAACATTAAGGTAGCGTTTCTTATTTATGTTTGAATTTTGAAATATAGCTTAATGTAAAGTAATTTTCTGATCACTTTGATTAATTATGAAATTAATTAACTTTAGTATTTATTCTAATCTTTTTCTATGGTTTGCTTCTAATATGATATTTTCATTATTATTTACTAATAGAGTTATTGTTTTCATTTCCTAATATGGTGTCAGGATCAGATAGTCCCGGGGAAGTTTGACTAAAGTCTGTTAGCCAAACTCTAAAGTCTTTATGTATTATCCTGATGGACATTAATAATTTTGATTTATTGTACTTAATTCAACGTTATGGGTTGTTCTGTTTCTTCAAGACTGACCCATTTGAATAGTGGATATATTACGAGTTCTATAACTCTCTCTTAAGTTATCTGCAAAATTTAAAGATATGAAGTTATTAGCTATTTGTTTGATTTTCAACATATCTCAGTTTGATTAATTAGATCACGTAAAGTTTTCTGCTCTAATGTTATTGTTTTGAGTAAACCGTTTTTATTGTTGCTTTTAAATATTGCTAATAATTTCCCTTGTCACTTGTTCCATAGCTTACTCCCGCTCCCTTTTATCTTATTAATGGTCATAAATAAAACGTAACAGAGGGGGTGTAACAATACATTTGAACATCACTAGAGGAAAGGGGAAGTGCATAGTCCAAATAAATAGGGCAATAATGGCTATTTAATGGCTTGTATGCCACATAAATTTGGACTCATAATGGATGTGTTTGCCTTTCAAAAAACAATTATGAATAACTGCAAAACCAACCCCTCTGGACCTCAGCAAAGGTTCATCTAAATTGTAGGTTTCCCTAGGGCTGTGCTAGTTGTACCTTAAATGCCAACAGTCAGGTTTGTTTATGCCACCTAATGCAAACAGTCAGGTTTGTTTATGCCACCTAATGAAAACCAATGCCAGATCAACGGTGCTATTTCTATATGTTAGATCACATTTTATAACTCACTATTCTTGCAGCGGTTAGCCATCATGTCCGGTGTTTCAGTCTGTTCCACTCTAGCCACCTTGTATCCTTTTTCTATAAGACTAGATGAAAAACGACCATAAGCTATTTCAGGAAATCCAGAGTGAGCATGATCACCCTAAAACAATAAATACACAAAACTTTAAAGCTGAGAACATTTGATTTTGAGTTGAATAATTACAAGTAGTTTAAAATATTTGAATAAATCCAACTAAACGTAGAAAACATATTAAAATTAATCAAAAGGATCGCTTCCTCCTATTTTATTATATTTGGAAGAAGGTATAGGAAAAGTGGATAGAAGTATATAAAAGGGGACGAACACAATATGGCTTTTACAGTGAGCAAAAGAACACAGTTCTCACAAATGGTAGAAAATGGAAAATTGTATAGCGATATATTATATATTCGCATCCAATGTCATGTTCCTTTGTTTGTTCCTATCTGTGTGTCCTATCATTATTTACAATTTTCTGTTTTCTCCCTTTTGTGTTTTTATGGTTTCCTCTTTTAGGAAATTGCGTTGCACGTTTCACACTCCCTCCTGATGAGTTCCGATATAATGAAACCTAGGTCGGGGATTGGGCAGTAATGATCGATTTTCTTTAAGAGGCATCCATTACCTCTTTGTAAAATTACAGCAATGTAAAGTGTGAACTGTGTTCTTCTTTTCACCGTAGCAGCCATATTGTGTTTGTCCCCTTTTATATGTTTCTATCCACCTTTCCTATACTTTCTTCCAAATATAATACAATTACCTCTTAAAGTGAAAATATGTTTTCCTTATAGAGATATCTTCCTCTTAATTTATTAGACATTAAAGTGTTAGTTATGTACTATGTTATTTAAATACATTATTGTACTATTTATTCCAAATCAACAAATTGGGAAGATTATTAAAATGTCATATTGTAGAAAATCAATGAGAAAATTATACATAATGTTCATGGTTAGATTGTAATTGCAAATATATAAATTAATATTGTTACTAAATATAAATTAACTTAAAATATATTTAAAACAATGTGACTATAACTCAAGAAAAATTCTATGAAAAACTCTTGAGGATAAAACTATTCCCTATTATTTAGAATCTATAACATTATTATTTTGCTTTCTAATTAACAAACTGTTAAAAAGCCATCATTGAAACTTACTAAATGAGATGTCTAAATTATATTATATATTAGTCTCTAATTTCACCTTATACAGACAAAATATTGGCATTTATCTGTACATGTAATCAAATTTTAAGTTCTGTCTGCACATTTTTCTATGTTTCTAGTAAACTCAAAAAGTACTCATCAGACTGAGACAGGATGTTTTCTGTTGTACTCCTTGTTTTTAAGAAAACTGGGTAAGCTACATACCAACATGCTATCTCATCAGTGAGCAAAGAAGTAAAAAATACTACTGAAAATGTGCCTACAATAGTCTCTTAAATTTGTGACTATTCAAATATATTAACTTTTAATGAATAAATCTTCTTCCAATTAAAACATCTGAAGAACAAGATGAAACTACAAAAATTAGAAAAATATATTTCAATTGAAAACAAATCACCTCAACAAATTGAAATAATTCAATGAATTTGTTTGGCTGTATTCCAATGCCTAAATCAGAAATATGACCCTCCATTTCTTTTACATAATGATTAAGTGTTTAAGAGGAATAACCAATAATCGACTACTTACTTTCATATACATGAGATTGAGCTCATTGAATCCTATTACAGCATCCATGTGGTAGAGTTCATAAAACTTTCCAACTTTAAAAAATAGCACACAGTCAAAGTGCTGACATTTCATGTCCCACCATTGACGCATTGCCTGTAAAAGAAAGAGAATTAAATATCCAAATACTTTTTACTTCAAGTATTCATTTTGTAATTTTAATAAAGTCCACTATGACAAATGGTAAAACTATTTGTTGATATTGAAATCATCATCAGCATCATCAATTTTATCATTAGCTTTATTATTCTGGGTTGCCACTAATTTTTGACATTGATATTCCCTGAAATGTCAAGGTTTTCCTGACAAAAATATAATAGTTCCAACAACTAAATATAATGTGGAAGGAATGAGAAGGTAGTTCAGAATAGATGCACACACATTAGCATGGAGAGAGAATGCGTAAACCAGCCCAAGTGCACCTAACCAGGATTCAAACCTCAAACTTCCTGCCATTATATGCAATGCAAGTATTCTTTGCCCCAACTCCATAATTCATGATAAAAAGGTTTACTAAAGATAAAAAAAACTTTAGAACCTGGGCCCATCATGAACAAATACATTTATTTTTTACTTATTTATTTGAAACTTGTTTCTGGAGTATGGATGCACTGCTTTTCACACATTTACACAAAACATTTTATTTCTAGTTGTAAATAGTGGGTGGTTGAAAGGCAACGCTTTGGACTTCAAAACAAATATCGTTCCATGTAATTTTAGAAATGAAAAACACTAAAATAAATCTGTTTTAAGCATGCGCAAAGGGTCACTAAACTGAAAAAGCAAATTACCAATGCTTTTGAAGTGTTAAGTAAACAATTCTGCCATAGCACGATAACATAAAATTTGATTAAAACTTTATTTTTTTTAAATCTATTTACAAATGATCAAGAAAAAGATTATAAAGCACCATTTTGTCACTATTTCGGAACTAAGAATACAAAATATCAAATACCAGCATGCGTATTGTGTGTTGTTGTGCGACATCTAGTGACCGTTCAGAGACTGAGAGCACACCTTGGAAGGGAGGCAGAGCGATCTAGTGGCAAGCGAACACACTGCGCCACCCCTACCCCCTTTAACCTCAAGCCCCCCCCCCCCCC
>CABFVX010000818.1:215540-225585 GCA_902151425.1 Timema shepardi
GCTCCAAGAACGATTCGACTTTCCACCACTGAGAGTCAAACTCCAAGCGAAGCTATATGGAGAAGCCCAGACAGCAGGATAGTCTACCGACCACTTCATTCTCAGAAAGATGAGGCTGTACAAGCGATTCTTCCCCACCGCTCCCGACGAGCAAATTCTACCCCTCATAAGTGAGTTCCTCCACCCCACCATACGGCCATTCATCACCTCCGTCCCTCCCACTACCGTAGACCAACGACTAGGGCGAGCTCAGGCAGTGCAACGAGATATACTTCCATCCTCCCCTCACAAGCCGCCAAGGTCCCTTTCCCTCCGAAATACTCGACCCCCTCCTCAATGTCACTTCTGTCCCGCCCAGCATTTCCACAGAAAGTGCCTCGTACTCCTCGCAAGAAGAACCACGGACAGACCCCACGACGCACAAACCTCACAACCAAGAACGGGAAACAGAACCAGGGGATGAAACTGTGGCCGAACTCATCCCCAGCCCGGCCGGCCATACTTAGCAGTGGACAACCAGCACACTTACCTCGAATCCTAGTTCACAAGCCTTCAAGAGAACTTCGAGCCGTCGACTCCGGAGCATCGCAGAACTTCGTTAGGACCTCAGCCCTCGATTCTCTTACACGGGAATAAATGATAAAAGCACCCACTTCAGTGTTCCTAGCCAAGGAAGGAACGGAACTAAATATTCAGGGCCACTGCCAGCTCCCTATAGAAATAGGGCACACAAAGACGTCATCACGTGTCTAGTTGCCAATGATCTCGTGGAAGAAATTCTTCTGGGTCATACATGGCTCACCGAACAGGAGGTAATAGTGGATTACCAGCGTACATGCGTGATATTCGGAAAGGAGCAGAGAGAACAAGTGTATTGAGTAACGAGAGAACCAGGGAAAGTCAGCGACTTCAATCCTGAGGAAGTATTACACGACTTTCCCCCACCACTACAGACCCACCTCTTCCAGGTCATCAAGCAACATCAGAAGATTGTCGACCTTTTCAATCCCCAAAATCAAACCAATTGCACACAACATCAGATCCGCTTGAAGCATGACCGCCCCATCAGAGGACCCACCTACTGATACTCGCTCCAGAAGAAACAGATAATTCAAACCCAAGTCGAGGAAATGATCAGAAACAATATCATAGAGTTCAGCACGTCACAGTACTAAGCGCCTATAGTCATCGTTGAGAGAAAAGAAAAAACTTCTAAGTTCTGCATCGACTATCGACTAATCAAAGCCGCCACAGAAGAATAAAACTGCCCGCGAATTCATATCCCTTAGTTACTCCAAGAAATAGGTCCAGCCAAAATATTCAGTATCTTAGATCTCAAATCTGGGTACTGGCAGATTCCATTAGACCCTGCATGCAAACACCTCACGGCATCCAGCACACCCAATGGTGAAACTTATCAATTAAAGGTCATGCCCTTCAGGTTAAAAGGGGCACCGGGGACATTCCAAAAAATGATGAGCGAGAAGGTCTTAGCAGGATACCAGGGAAAATTTTGTTTTGCTTACATGGACGATATTATCGTATTTTCAAACTCTTATGAAGGGCATTTAGAACATCTAAAAAGGGTCTTGGAACGGCTAGAAATATATAGACTCACAGGCGCCATGAAGAAGTGCGAGTTCGGGAAAATCACGCTCAAATACTTGGGGCATATCATCTCTTCAGAAGGAAATAGCTCAAACCCTGAGCAGCTCAAGGGAATCCAAGAATACCCCACCCCCAAAACACGGCGGCAGCTCCAGCAATTCCTCGGGACATGCAACTGGCTATGAGAATTCGTCCCGAACATGGCCGATATCACCAGCCTGCTCACCACCAGATCAGGAGCAACTCAGAAATGGAAGTGGGGCGCTCCAGAACAAAAAGCCTTTGAACAGACAAAAGAAGCCTTTAAACACATCCAGGCCCTGCACCGACCCAGCCCAGAGATACCCTTCTGTCTTCAAACAGGCGCCAGTGGAACAAGATTAGATGTGGTCTTGTACCAAGAAGTAGGACATCGAAAGATTATTTCCTATGGTAGCGCAAAGCTATCACCCGCGGAACGCCGATATCACAACAATGAGCAAGAATGCCTAGCCATAATATGGGCAATCAAAAGGTATCAGATATACTTAGACAAACCGTTCACATTAAGAACGGACACGAAATGCCTGACGTGGCTAAACAATATGAAGGACGGAAAATCTAAACTAACACGTTGGTCTCTGCTACTACAAGAGTATAACTTCACGTTCCAACACCGACCATGGAAGGAGAACTAACTACCAGACGCTCTATCAAGAAACCCAGAAGAGGCCACAGAGACAACACAAGAGAGTGGAACCGGATGATGCCCCCTGAAGCCCCTCTCCCACACCCTGTGCCACTCCACCTCCTCAACCTACCGTCCACCCCGACACTACCCGAGAAGGTCATCAAGGCCCAACACGCAGACCCCTACGTCCAGGAACAACTAAGACGGCTGGAAGAAATCGCAAGGATTCCCGTAGACCAGCGATCCAGACAAGAAAGGCTCCATGCAGCCAGATTCGCTCAGCAAGATGGCGGATTGTTGTATAGAGATTATCCAGAGCAAGCAATGAAGATTGTAGCCCCACCAGAAGTGAGAGGAGAGATTCTGACATACTTCTACGACCACGCAGAGGCGGGCCACCCCGGGGAAAAGAATACTCTCCAGAATTTCAGAAAACAATACTCCTGGAAAGGAGTAACCAGAGATGTACGAAATCGCGTCCGAGCTTGCCATACATGTGCCACGATGAAGACTTCAGGGAGAACGACGAAGACGCCATGGAAGGCCAGGAAGCCTACATCCCCATGAAAAGCGGTCGCACTAGACCTCATGGGGCCATACCCCAGATCAACCAAAGGGAAGCGATTTCTCTTAGTCATTACTGACCTTTTCTCTCGATGGACAGAAGCCTTTCCCCTCTCGAAATCCAACGAATCTTAGAACAAGATACCATCCCCAGATGGGGATACCCCTCAGCACTTCTTACAGACAACGGTCCACAATTCCGCTCGTCTGCTTGGAAGAAGATCTGCCAAGCCTGGAAAACCAAAAGGTGGACAACCGCAGCGTACCACCAAAGGGAGAATCCAGTAGAACGGAGAAATCAAGAGTTAAAGGTGGGGATTCGCACGAGTCTCCAAGGAAAAGATCATAGCCAATGGGACAAAGCCCTTCCCCAAATCCTCTTCCATCTCCGAAACAGAAGAAACGAGGCCACCGGGTTCGCCCCCAGCGAACGTCTCTTTGGGAAACTACTCAGACGGCCTGAAGACTGGGCTTCAGAGGAACTTGAGCAAGCACCTACCCCAGAAGATGCCGAGCAACGCCAACAACGGGTACAAAGACTACTGTCCCAACACACGGAAGCGAGACGGCACCAAGATAAGTACTAGGAACGGTAGGTACTTAGGGAGACGGGCGGCAGCTGAAAAGGACCCCCTGCCCATAGGAGCCAGTGTCCTTATGAGGAACCACCCATTGTCCAACGCCACCGAAGGAGTCCACGCCGGATTTTGCCCCAAGTGGACAGGGACCTACACCATCCAAAGGCAGTGTGGACAACACATGTACCAGCTTCTACTAGACTCAAACCCGCAAGCAGACGAGATCAAGGCCCACCGAGACCAACTTCAAACTGAGACCTTCGAGCAGGCCGCAGGACGAAGAAAAGCAAGCTTAGATCGAAACAAAGTGTTTACGAGAAGTGCCAGGGTTCGGAAAAAGTGTTCGAAGTGACCGTGAGTGAACTTACGTCTCGGAACGGGTCAACTTTACAAGGGGGAGTGTCATATCGAAGGTTGCGCAGACGCTTTCTCACAACTATAACGGTGAACACGGCGTATACGCTGATGTTTACACACGCGCAAATTTCTTGGATTACGTAATTCCGCAATATAGCAATAGCCTTCACTATGAAGTTCACAAATTACGATCGCAATTTTAATTAATTGATAATCAGAAAAACATTACTGTAAAAGAAGGTTATTATCAAAATCGTAAAATACTTTCAAAATTTTGACTTAAAATATTTTAAAATTCCAATAATTTTTAGAAAATTTGAGGAATTCCCTGACATTTCCCTGATGTTCCCAGGTAAAACCAAATTCCCTGACATTTCCCCATTTTCCAGATAGGTGGCGGCCGTTATTATGACTATTATTATTAGGTATATTGTACGGCATAAGTGGGCATGCGGACTAAATGTCAGGTTCATTTAGTCTGGTTTGCCAGAAAGGGGAGTTAGTTTTTCAAATATTGGCCATGTGAAATGAGGGTAGTTTACCCTAAATGGTTTCTTAATCTTCCTCCTCAACAATGTAGATACACTTTCTCTAAATTATACCTTCCTCATCTTGTAGTTTAGTGGCACACTAAGTCAAAAGTAAAGGATAGTTTTTCAAATGTATCCCACTATCTTATTAGAAGCTATCTGAATAATCTGACATACTATTATATTTGACCACCTGTATGTTCTAAACTTAATTCCTACAAATAATTTTTAGCTGAAGAGTCCACTCAACTTAAAAAAACTCCATGATGTGAGCTCACGAACTAGATACCCGGTTGTTAATATAAGTTTTCTAGATTGGAGCTGCGACTTATTTATTCAAGTAGCTCATTTGTCCCCACGAGGCAGAGTATGACCACATTCCAGACCCAATGCTACAGAGAAAAATTCTAGAAGCGCCGGGGATCGAACCCGGGACCTTTGGATCTGTAGTCAGGAACTAATTAAGAAGTAATTCATGTGTATCACAAAATATGTGATTGTTGTCCACATGGTCAGTCATGAATGCTGATACTTTAACTAGTTATAAAAATTAGACTCGATACAACTAGTGAATAGTGATCCTGGATATGAGAAGAACCAGGATGGCTAGTTAGTAGAGCATTAGCTGATAAAACCAAAAGGTACCGGGTTCAATTTCCATGTCCAGGTTGTCATTTTCCACTTAAAGAGAATAAGTAAATAGTCTTACAGGTGTGAGATTGTTCTTGAAGTCTTGAGGAACAAAGAGAGTGCGAGGATTATATTCTGGGTCTGATGGTAGTCGACGCTGCCCATCACGAATCTTCTCAGGCTTAAGAAAGTCATATTTCAGATGAGACCATGAGTCCTGAATTGTTTCCTCTTCAGCTGGCAATCGTTTAACATTAGTCAATGTTTCTCCTGACTAATTAAAAAAAACTTGTTATTTTAAAATGATTATTCAAATATTAAAACCTTAAAGTTATAAAGGATATAATTAGATTCCATTAAATACTTCAAGAAAAAAGAATGTCATCAACATTTATTGGTGGAACCAAGGAAAATTAAAAATTAAGTAATCTTGATTAGAACTTAACTTTACTATTTAAAGAAAATTTGGTTGCATCAAAAAAGTGCCATATTAACAGCAATGGAAATTTTAAACACACGCACAGTACACACCTGGTTGTTTTATTAAAAGGATTCATGTAAACATAGGCTGTAAATAAAAAAGTAAGAAATTCTAGAATTGATATGTAAATAAGTTATACTGTAAACAATTTTACCAGTGATAATAGTCATGTATGAATAACAATGAATGAGCTCAAACCATTTATAAAAAGGTTAGGCAAAAGATTTTCTTATTCTATTGGCTGCAGTGCATAGTGTATTAGTACACCTGTAATTTATAAATATGTATAATAAATATAATTAAGATTTAAAAATATAATCTATAGTAAATACTAGAGGTGCACTGATGTAGATACCGATGAATCATAACCAGGCTGTTATTAATGCATCGGCAATGAATCATAAATGTCGATTAATTTTTTCTGTTCTGCTTTCTTATGCTGAAGGAAGAACATAATGTGTCCAAGAATAATTTGAGATATGTTGTTTCAAATGCAAATTTAAGGGCATTATGATTAATTTAATAATGTTAAATGTATAGGTCTCACCATTCTGTCTCTTTTTTTAAATGTTCATTGAAGCCAGACATTTGGAGCCGTAATTTTGTTTGAGTGGTTGGTTTAGAAAAGCTAACTAAAATAAGGTTTACCAATATAGTTGGAGATTTACATTAGAAAAATTTGTATCACAAATTAGTTTATCTACTTTATCACAAATAATTTTGCTTAATAAATTGATTTTAAAATATCAAATGATAGCTGGATTTTGAAATTAAATAAGGCCCTATTGCAGTGGTTCTCAAACTATGGTCCGCGGCGTCATGAAAATGGGACCACAGGAAAAGTAATGGTATAACACAATCGTATTTGCTATCTCAAATAATCTATTATAGTTTGAGACTTTCAAAAATAAGCAAGCAATAATCTAACCTTTAACTATATTTACTATACTAGCATGTAAAGACTTCCCAAGTATCTATTTTAAACAAAAGAATTATGTCACTTTTCGAAATCAAAACTGGAATGTAAGATGTCTATATGAAACTAAGTAATACACATTTGTTGCCTTTACTGTTTTATAAACACTTTAATTAGACAATTCCCTGCTTCAACAAGTTAGAGATAGGTCATATATTAAGGTGGGTGGTCTGCATATGCATCAAACACTTATCAAGTAGTCCACTATTGGGAATAGTTTGAGAAAAACTGCTTTAGTGGCATAATTTAAAAAAAATATGGGGACGTTTAGAATAAACAAACCATATTTTAAGCCATATTCGGCGGTGTAACTAAGGCATCACTCTCGCAGTAGACTGTACTGCATATTACGAGGAGATCGGGACTCCAATCTCGATCGAGTGTATTTAGAGTGCTTTATTTCTCCTTCACGCACATGCAGGTAAATTGGCTCTAAAATATTACCCTCCTCATCTCTAGCCCATCTGCATAAGTAATGTATGCACATAACTCTAGCTGGTACTATGATGCGGTGAAAAATAAATAACTATATTTTAAGGATTGTTTTTGATTTGTTTGTTTTTGTTTAAAGAACAAGAAAAACATGATTAATTCATAGCTTGTACAAACCAAAATAATATGAGAAATATATTTAATGAAAATCTAACATTTTAGTGCACATGATGAAATGACATTAGCTTAGAGAACATTGGTAGATTCAAAGTAATGTATAAGGATAGTTAAAATATTTTGCTTATCGAATTACTCACCTCTGCCTTTGGTAGCGCTGCTAATTTGATTTTGGTTGCTGCACCTACAATCTGTGAGGTGCTGGGTGTGTTTAATACACTTTTATCATGGAAAAGAGATGGTGTCCCATTTAAAGTTTTCATTTTCTTATGGCTGTCTCTGCTCTTACCAGGAGGCTGTTTGCGTTTCTTGACCTAATTAAATTAAAGTTGAAAATATAGTTATATAGCGATCGATAAAACAAATAAATCCTTTATTTGCATAATAAGAAGATATATATTATAATATATTGAGATAGGACTTTCAAATCCTCAGTACCCTTCTATCCTTAAAGCTTTTCAAGATCCAAGAATTTGGGAAAATATAGAATACAAGAATCAAAAATAAATATATTATTTTAAATTTTGAATTAAAATATATTTTAGATTTCTTATTCTACCTATTTGTTGTTTGGACCAACATAATTATAGTATAAGCAATAGCTTAGTTCCCATTAATATATCAATCAAATAAATATATTAATGTTATAATGAATGCAAAAAATGTTGATATTAAGGTATGATTACTACTTTCTGCTACTTAAGAATTCATGTAGTAAAGTGACCCCCTCATGTTTAATCATCATTGTTTCTAAGATAGGGATTCATTGGTAAAATAATAAAGATATTTTGAAGCCTAGGTGGTTCAAGTGGCTGACAAAGTACCTTGATTTGAATCCCTCAATTTAATTTTCGGGCAGTTTGTGGAGGCAGCAGGTTGGCCAGGCTCCACTATAATACTTACCAGTTTCTCTGTTTCATGTAATGTAACCAACCATAAGTGAGAAAGTTAGGACATTAAGGAGTTAAAAAAAAATTAAATTCACCAAAATATCAAGTTTTGTCACTTTTCAAGCACTTCCACTCTCACAAACTTCATTTCCTTGGCCTAAGCTTGATTCCAATTTCACAGACAAAAGATGAAGTTTCCGATGAGGCGAAGTGGATAGAATTAGATCAAGTACAAGAAACTGTGCATTCATATAGAGCCACTTTTTTATTTCTATAATAAAACTTTTATATTGTGTGCAATCGTCCTATCAAAAACAAGGAGACTATCTGACGTTTTGGTACAAGTATGTATATGTATCTGTATCTGTATATGTATATGTATCTGTATATGTATATGTATATGTGTATATATATATATATATATATATATGAATTGAACATACATAACGAACCAAATTAAAATATTTGTCGGCTTCAAATTAAAAAACTCAATGCTTTAGCAAAAGGTTTTAATTTTTTTCCCCTCGTGGTCAACAGGTCCATTGTCATTGTTATTATTACTTAAAACAATAATTTAATGAGTGAGAATCTGTTTATACAGCTCTGGAGGATATTTTGACACTGACCTTGACTGGTTCATCATCTTCAATGTCACTGTTTTGATCCGAGATGTCATCAGAAGGGACTCCAGAGCTACAAGTATCTGATTCTTCCTCCAGTTCTATTTTTTCAAAATAGATAGCAAAACCATTATTTAAAAAAAACATGATAATACATAAACTAAGCAACAGTTAAAAGTAAAAGTGTTCTCACACATGTGTAAGAAATGTGAATTTCCTATGTTTACCTTAGAACAAAACTTGACTAATGGCAAACTCAAAAATTGGTAGAGTTGGATATTTTTTTTGTAAAGTTGGATGATTTGAAATTAAATTTAAAAAAAATAAGAGAGCTAATGTTTTAATTGCGGAAACTACCGGCATGTGAAAAGTTTAATATAACAATCTAAAAATGTATCATGTATATAGGTTATAAAATATTGTTTGAGAAATGCCATTTAAACAAATTAATTGAATGGTTTTATAAGTATAAGATACAATATTAGCAACTTGTGAATATGTTCTATTGAGAGTTTAGTAATAATAAAAAAAAATGTTAATATAACTCAAGTAGATTTGAGTCCATTTAACATGTGTGTTGAAAACAAAGAGCATACCAGAGGATGTATTGTCAGGTGCTGCAATTATTACAATTCTATTATTTAAATGTAATATACCAAAATATAATAAGAGCAAAACAAGAAATTCTTCCAATTAGATTAAAACACAAGGGATATGTACAATGTGTGTACCCTGAAACTTAAATTGCTTTCATTGATAGATTACATTGTACCTATCAGACAAGCTGTGGAACCTTGTTAAGTTGAACTTGCTACCTTGAATGGTAGATGAAGGGTACAGCCATCTTGGCTTAAAATGTCAAATCAAAACTGTTTAAAATAGGCTACTATATTAAAGGGGGTCTAACTCACTTGGCTTAAACTCCTCCTCTGAATCGTCATCAGAATATATTAATTGTCTCTTTTTCAGTGGGTGAGCTGTCATTTCCTTGTTTTTTCCTATAACATAGAAAAGCCCTTGAGCGTCAAAAAATAAGCAATAAAGCATTGATTGTCAAAAAATTGTTTGATCAATGTAAATTTAAAGGCATATAAAAATATTTAAAATAAATTATAGGTTTGTGTTATACAGAATAAGTACATTAAATTATGGCAAAAGTGTATATTTCAAAATACATAAACCAATTTCAATAATAACAGCAATCATCACTAAAGAGCCAGAAAAGTAGCAACTACAAAATCATGACATGCATTCACACAAGCAATGTGTTCATCCTTTAAAAAACTCAAATGTATATTATGAAACAAGCTGGTATATAATTGTAATAAGTGTATCCGAAACACATTTAATTAAAATTAATTCCATATTACTTTTGTAAAAAAAATGGGGTGTGGCTGTGTCATGGACACGGCCGTTTGTTGTACGTGAATACGTTTATGTAATGGGTTTTTTTTTAAATAAAATATTTTTATTTATGTATTTAGGATAAAAGCAAGGAAACAAATAATTATTGTGTTACAATATAACTTTAT
>CABFVX010000819.1:0-10032 GCA_902151425.1 Timema shepardi
ATTTGCGTGGAGGGAGAGTGGAAAACCATTTAGGAAAAACCACCCCCAGCTCACCCGACCGAGATTCGAACCTCGATCTCCCCGTCTTCAGCAGTCGAGCTCAACACGACAAGCGTGTTAGCCAACTACGAGCCACCGAGGCGGGTAAATACCTATAAAGAAATAACACCAAGGTTACTGGTATGGAAGAGATAAATCACCTTAGCTGATCCACCATCCCAGCTCCGGTCCAATGTTTAGTCCATTATATTCTATATCTTTGAAATTATCTGTGACAATTACAAGCGCATTTAGTCACATAAGTTTTTCATAGCTGCTTCACGTTTTATTTATTAGTATTCAAAATGTATGCTACGGAAAGTCGGAAACGAAAACAAAATTTAATTTATAATTATTATCAGAGAAATGCAAATAAAAAGACATGCATATGTAAAGTTTGAACAAATAATGTTATCGGTTCCACGATGTAAGTTAATATTAAAACGTTATTGATAACTGAGCTCATCAGTAAGCCTTTGTGCATTAATAATTATTAATATAGGCCTTCAACTTCGACCTTTCTTGGCAAGTTTCAAGCTTCGCTTCGCATTTAGAAAGTTGCCTTCGCACACCCCTAAACTTTTTTTTTTTACTTTTCAATGGAAGATGCAACTTTAACTTTCCTAAAATGTGAATAATCTTTGGCAAGGACATAGATATAATCGGGGTATTTTACAAGTTTAAATAAATATAATTATATTTGAAATATTACACCCGGACCCTTAATTTGGTTTCCTTTGTCATTTTTCAATAACATTTTTCATTTAATATCTAGCATCAATTAGACTTTGTCATACACTTGACGTATATTTAAAATTCAAATCTTAGTTATATTTTGTGAATCCTCTGGTCTAACATTTCAATTGAGTCAAATACGTATATCCCACTTTTATAGAGCCTAGGTGTTATTTTATATCTGGCTTAGGCATCAGGTATAGTACATGGAACCTAGGTATTGTTTATTGTCTAGTTCAGACCCCAGGTATAGTACATGGAGCCTATGTATTATTTTATATCTGGCTTAGGCATCAGGTATAGTACATGGAGCTTAGGTATTGTTCTATATCTGGTTTGGGCACCAGGTATAGTACATAGAGCCTAGGTATTATTCTATGCCCAGTTCAGGCACAAGGTATAGTCCTTAAGTTAGTGTTGGTGGTGGACTACGCCTTTTGTCTCTAAATAACATAATAATAATAGTAATAATAAACACGCAAGTATCGTAGCTCTGTTTGGAAGCCAGCCAACTCTGCTAACCCGTCGCACCAACGAGTAAGGCGGGTTGCAGTCTGCCTGGGATTACTGCTAATCTTATTAACCACCCACTACAGAGTTCTGCAATTCAATGCCGAAAAAAAAATTTACCCTACGTAGATTAATATATATATATATATATATATATATATATATATATATATATATNATATATATATTATCATCACCCAGAGAAAGCTTTTAATTATTTAAAAAGTTAATGATGTCAAAACATGTGCTATATTTAAAAATAAGCACGGTATAGTATGTCCCCGTGCTCAGAATATGTTTCCTCATGTCTTAGTATCCGCTATAGTTACCATATTCAGCATCACAACATTATTACAGATATCAACATTATTTTTACTAACCTCAAAACTGGAGGGAAAGTGTTTAACGCTGCTTTGATCAATGCGATTAGTACAAAAACTCTATTTTAAACAAAACATCTGATTTTAAATCACTGTCACTATAAGTCTCTAGCTAATTTAATAGAATATAATGAGTATTGTGAATCCATACTGTATATAGATCCTTTTGCTTTTTTCTGGAATAGAACTTAAGCCTACGTAATCGAAGGCCCAACTAATCTAAAAAATAGTCACTTGTTTACGCATTAAATAAAGGGGAACTATAATCTGACGAAATCTTTTTAAGATGTGTTGTCTAATGGGTGGGACGAAAATAGCAGTAATAATTTATTTTCTTATTTAAAAAAAAATGTTTTGATATTCCCAACATAATTGGTTTCTAAAATGAATACATCAAGTTTTTTTCAGAGTGATTGGTTTTACAATGTTAAAAAAGGTTTATTGATTTCTGACTAAAATTTTAAAGGTAGTTTTCAAAGCAATCTTTTTAACACCAATCTATATGTAAATGTTATTACTAAAAATTACTTTAAATAATTCAATTTTTTCCCTCACCATCTTTATACCGTTTTAACTACTTAACTGGAAAATAATTGATAGCCTAAAGAGTCACCATAATACATTTTTGCAAAAAAAAAAGTAATGAAAATAATTAATTTAGAAAATTATTATAATTAAATCACTAAATGTCAAAAGCGTCAAGTAAAATACCTCTATAAGATACAAAAGAAATAGTTTATTTAAATGCTATGAAAAAATACCTAATTGACACATGTAAACTTTGATTTTAAACAACGTATATTATCCACGCAATAGCTTATCTACCCCTGTACCTACTAGTGACGTGAAGACAAGGTACTATAAATAGTCTGGTTATAGTGGCTTTGATAACGTCAACACTCTATATGCTATTGAGCAAAACTTATTATCTACACTAATAATATAAAGAGGAAAGATTTTATTTTTTTGTTTTTGTTTGTAATGGATAAACTCAAAAACTACTGGACCGATTTTAAAAATTCTTTCACCAATATAAAGCTACATTATCAGCGAGTAACATAGGCTATATTTTATTTT
Source organism: Timema shepardi (assembly GCA_902151425.1). NCBI lineage: Eukaryota > Metazoa > Arthropoda > Insecta > Phasmatodea > Timematidae > Timema > Timema shepardi. The sequence continues at coordinate 2,742 of CABFVX010000819.1, forward strand.
GAAAAATTAATTTATTCCTCATAAAAATGTCGATAGTCACTCATATTTTATGGTAGTCTCTATGATTATTCTTCAACATGTTTGTTGAAAATAATAATGCCGGAGGTGGGGGGGTGTTAGGGGGAAGGGTCTAGTATATTATATTATGAATGGATGGATCTCCACACAGAGGTTGTTAGTATTTAGTTCATTTATAAGTTTTATTGAGAAAGAAAAAAAACTGCTCAAATTGAATCAAATTCTATAATTTTGGAATATTCAACGCGGCTTTTGATGCCATTACCATAACGTGATAAACTGAACAGATCTAATTGACCCCAATCAAGAGATTATCTACTCTCCCTAGTAATTAGAGTGATGGACCAATTAACTAGTCGACCCCCATTCACCAGTATAATGTGTGACCTTGACCACAAATAAATTTCATTAAATCATATTCTGTGGCATTTGTATTAATATTAAATTTAAAAAATATAACAAAAATTGTGTAAATGGTCTCAGGGCTATTAGAGTAGCTTTTGATTCCACACAAATGTTTATATTACATGTACAGTTAGTGCTCCAATCCATTATACGTATATTTAAGACCAAGCCAAAACAATTTTTTGAAAATAATCTGATAGCCCCCCCTAAAATATATTTATTTTAAAACTATTAGTGATGGTTTGCAATTAAATGTATTAACAATTAATAAAACACTTAAATTTTTTAGGCTAGTAATCTGATAATCCCTACCCAAATAGAGATTTATTTTATTACGATTTTCAAAATTAATAAATTTTATAACAATTATTTTAAAATATTCTACCATGTTAAAATATTTTATTATCTATTGATATTATGTACGTAAATTAATAAGTTACAAAAAAGTGTTTTAGTTAAAAAAAAGAGAGAAAGTCAACGTCATAAATTTAAACTTAAACCTTAGTGTACCGTGTTTTACCAAACGCTCGACTATTCATACATTTATACAGGTATGAGAGAGAAGAGAAAGGTTGATTTTAGAGGAAATATACCCACACGTGTGTGTAGGGATGGTGGGAAAACATTTAGGAAAAACAACACTCAGTACACCCAGTTGAGATTCGAACCCATGTTTCCATGTATCCAACATTCCAGTCTATTGTGAGAGTGACGCCTTAATCCATTCGACCATGGATTCAACTCTATGGGAATATCTGCTAAGGGAAAGTCTAAAACCTATTTTGTGGGATGATTGGTGGGAGGATGAAAGGCGTGGTGATGTGACTTCACAACCGACCAATGTATCCTTCCGCGCCAACAAAAACAGATGGATCACGAAAACCATAGATGGCGCTAACTGCCGGGCAGGTCTTGCGGAAAAATCTTACGTTTGGAAATATCAATTTTTTCGAGAACGAGTGAGGTTTTTGTGTTAATATTTTCAACACTTCTTCTAAGGTAATGTATCGATGTTTATTAATTGTTACATTTTCTTATTTTTTGTTACGAAGCCGGCAGTTTTCTATTGAAATATGTCAATTTTATCGATATTTGATCACTGTAAAAATTTTAGAGGAGGTGTGTATATAAAAAATATTACTTAATCAACATTCTTATATTCTCTAACAAACCGTTTCCGAAAAGCAAATTGCAAAACAATAAAAAATTCTCGGGGATATCCGTTTGTTCCCATTGCTCTGCATTTCCACGACAAATGAAAAGGGACAATCACCTTAAGCTTAATACATTAACTATCTTTAGTTCTGGATGCATGGTTGATTCTCCACCCTTAAGATCTAAGGTTGGTTCTCCACCCCCAAGGATCTAAGGTCGGTTCTCCACCTCCAGGATCTAAGGTCGGTTCTCCACCTCCAGGATCTAAGGTCGGTTCTCCACCCCCAGGATCTAAGGTTGGTTCTCCACCCCCAGAATCTAAGGTTGGTTCTCCAGCCTCAAGGATCTAAGGTCGGTTCTCCATCCCCAGGATCTAAGGTCGGTTCTCCACCCGCAAGATCTAAGGTCAGTTCTCCACCTCGAGGATCTAAGGTCAGTTCTCCACCCCCAAGATCTAAGGTCGGTTCTCCACCTCCAGGATCTAAGGTCGGTTCTCCACCTCCAGGATCTAAGGTTGGTTCTTCACCCCCAGGATCTAAGGTTGGTTCTCCACCCCCAGAATCTAAGGTCGGTTCTCCACCCCCAGGATATAAGGTCGGTTCTCCACCCAAAGGATCTAAGGTTGGTTCTCCACCCCCAGGATATAAGGTTGGTTCTCCACCCAAAGGATCTAAGGTTGGTTCTCCACCCCCAGGATCTAAGCTTGGTTCTCCACCTCCAAGACTTAAGGTTGTTATTTCTAATAAGACGGCCATCTCTCATTTCCCTGACTGCTCCATTATTTTCCTCTGTTGGCGGTAAAATGTTTCCACGGGGTGGGCTGCAGTTTTACGACATCCCTTTCCCTTTAGAGGTATTCAAGGGGGGTAAGGGGGATGGAAAACGTAATTTACAAAACCAGCTGCTAAACAACACGTAAATAACACCCCCGCCACCCCCCCTTCTTCTCAGAGGTCGCGTGCTCCTGACGTGATGTGTGAAGGGGGATGTGCCACGGCGTGAAATTAAATATGCCCCACCAGGTGGAATATAGGGGAAGCGAGGGGGTTGTAAGAGGAGGGGGGTTGTTGTCTAGATGTCTTGGTTGGAGAAAGAGCCTTGAGAGGTAATATTTCATATACGGGTCAGGTAATCATATTACTAAGGAAATACCTGAGTCGGTGGGCACGTGGTATGAATGTCAGGCTCATTTATTAAAAAGAGGGGATGGGAAGATCATCCCCTCCCGTGCCTCTCCCTTAGTTCAATAGGCTGAGACTCATTAAGTATTAATACATTTTTACTTGTTGAAAATAAAGGACGCAATCTGTCTGTCAATTAATAGTATGCAGGTTTTTTAAAAACAATTTGGTGGTTAAGGATTACATTATAAAACGTCTTAATTATTATTTTCCACCATGGGTCACCATTTTAAACCATTAAGGGCTGGTCTTATATCTCCTGGATTAATATTAATCTGGTCGATACATATTTTTTATCTGGTCGATAATTTAAAAGCGCGGCATATGACTACCATATAGAATGTATCTGCCAGATGAAATGTATTTATCCATCACATTCTTATTGGGAGGTTTAAGTAAATGATTACTTTTATCTGAAAGTTAAAATGGGCATAGCCATAGTGACGCGTTGTTCTTCATGAGGTTTCGCCAATCAGAATCTGTTTTCAGGTTAAAATTTTGGTTCACGTGTTTAGTAAACACAGGCCCAGGCTCTAACTATATAAAGTTAGAGCATTTAATTCATACTTTTATAAAAACTGACAAGGTATTTGTAGAGTTATTATTATATAATAACAAATTATTTAAATGGGAGTACAATAAGTGAAACTTTGTAAACGTTGTACCCAACTATTTCCCACATTTTTGCCTACACCTAAATAAGTACTTGCGCAAGACATCCTAGCTTCTGTACCCACGTGACGCCATCTGTTTACTCGCATTCGTTTAGCCGCCATTATTTAACAAATGTTGAGCGTTGTGGCCACTAGCCAGGTTGTACCGGTAGCAGCAGGGCTTATACGCATGCGCACGCACTAATAAAATAACAGTACCAACCTAGCGTTTTCGGCATAAAAAATATATATTTATCCTACAGATAGCTATCTGGCAGATAAATTTAGTTCATAATACGCTTAAAATATTAAAGTGGCTGATAACCTTTATCTGATAGATAACTTTAACCTCCCGATAGAAATATTTATCTAGTAGTCATAAGACCGGCCCTAAACTGACCTTGTATCATTTAGGAATAAAGTGTATAATTATTATATACTATGACGTCATACTACGAGATGACTATGGCTTACCCCTTGACCTTCATGGAAGTGTCAGATGAGAGGGGAGGGGCTGATGAAAGAGGGGGAAGGAAGGGGCGGAATAGGTCTGCAAGTGAAATCACAGAGTTTGGGAAGTAACAGTTCGCCCGCTTGTTAATGAAACTTCATCCTCCTGATGAAGAGAATGGGGGAGGGGTAGTTCCCCCCTGTACCGTGCCAGACACAGGTCAGAAACAACAGGTGAGGAGGGGCAAAGCCCCCCGTGTAGCTCAGGGGGGCGTAGCGACTGGAGAGAGCATGTCTGCACTTGAAATAGGGTCTAGGAGGATATAATATTGTGGTGGAATGCTTAGAATTATGACTCTCAGAGCATACCAAAGTAAACTTTAAAATAATTATAAAAGGGGTTTTACAATTATCTGTCTATACATCTTTATCTATCGTTACATAAACGTCTTGACGGATTTCGTTAAATCTTGATATTTAGGTGTTAGATGGCCATAACCTTAAGGTCAAATCGTTAATTTATTTTTAGCTTTAAAATTAGTTGTAGCTTACTTAAGATAGATTTTCAAAAATGGCCTAAAATATTTTGTATAAATATACAGGGTGCACCAGTGCAGCAGTATACAGGGGACACAAAAATTGTAGCATTTGACCTCGTTTCCAAGCTACAGCCAACTAAAATGTTTGTACACCATACTGGATATAACTCGACCAGTTGACTAGGTATGTTCTCCGGGTTATTACAATAAAATAGTCATATAGGCATTTGTCCCATTTGACCTCGTCTCTGAGTTACAGCCACTAAACTGTTTGTACACCATACACGATGTCTATTGACCTGTTGGGTAGGTATGTACTTTGGGCTATTTCTGTTTGTTCTCTTGAATCCGAAAGAGGGCGTCATTCTATGGCACGATGACTGAAGAACTGCATTCAGGCCGGATGTGGTCATTTTGAGCACTTTGTGTAGTGCTAAGCAGCTCCACATTATTAGAGTATAAACATGACGAGAGCTCGAAAATAAGGTCGAATGGGGCACATGTGTATACATAAACCTTAGTTTTGTGCCTCCTGCCTGCTGGAGTTAGTCCCACATGTTACAGTATACTTGAGGAATATCTATTAAGATGAATAACATTGTAATCTGATTTTTAGGTGGAATATTCAATTTCAAGGTAGTTTTACTGAAAACTGATTTCTGAAACTCTTGTTCCAAATATTAATGTACCACACCTGAAATTAATTAAGATTGTAACGTAACATTATTTAGCTAATACGCTAGTTTCGTGTTGAGTTGGACTGCCGAGGACGAGGAGATTGAGGCTCGAATATCACTCAGGTAAACTGGGGAGCAGGGGAAGGGTGGTTCCTAAATGGTTTTCCACTCTCCCTCCACACAAATGTGCGTTCACTTCCTCTAAATTAAACCTTCCCAATTCCTAACCCATTAGCGTAATTAGTGCTTACGCGTATAGCCTAAACGGGTAGTAAGACTCGATGCTAAATAATAATAAAAAGTCTAAGGTATAGGGATTAGGAGGAATGCTTTGAGGGAAGCAAACCTAGATTGAGCTGAGAAGATAAGGGAAGAAAAGTGGAGAAATAATCATGTGTGTAACCACTCTCACATGGCGTCTACTCAACTTGACCAATGAAATTCCAGACTTTCCCCCTAATCATTTCCTAAAATTCCAGACTAAAAAGTATGTCATATACTCCTAATTTCACCACCTCCCGCCCACCCATTTTTCTATTAACATTTTTTATGAATAATATTAAATTTTAAAATTTAAACAAACTTTCTTTAGAATTTGTATTAACATTGTTTACTAGGAATTTTAAAATATATTACACAGCTACAAACCAAAAAAACTACAGTTTGAATAACATTATTATTTACTTTTTTTAATGATTATAATATTTCACATTTTGAGTAACACAACAATCTTCCATATTTTTTATTGTAATTTACCAAATTTCCGTTTTTTTTCCCGTTTTTTCCCCGATCACTTTAAATTCCCGGTTAATTCCCATTTTCCCTAATTTTCCCGGAATCTAGACACCCTGTCTCGGTAAACTTTGTGCAGGACTCGAACCCGTACCTCTCTGTCCTGGTACTCAAGGGTTGCGAGTGTTGCGGGTGGCAGCACTGACGCAATCAATGTCACGGAACTGACTCAATCGACCGCAAGAGGGACAAACTCAAAGGGGATATCCCCGGGGGTCGGAGGAAGGCAAAGCCACAAAGAGGGTCTTGGAGATGGGGGAAAAAAAAAGGGGTGGAGTGTTTCAAATTGAAAGATCCCCTCCCTCCCCATCATCCCATCTACCCCTCCTTCAACCACTGCGATCAGGCATATCAAGAGCAGGCGATGAAGTGGATGCAGGTGATTCTGACACGCCCTCTGGTCCGTCACAGACACGTGACCAAGACTTTCAAAACGAGGTCAGTAGACAAAAGAGAAGGCTCCCACCCCCTTTCCCCAACCCCATAAATGTAATTTATAACAAGAAGGGTAGATTGATCATAGGGGCTGGCTTACCCCCCTTTGAATTTATAATTTAATCCCAGATGTGAAACCATCATAATGATTTGTAATAATATTTAGCACCGCGTCTTACTACCCGTTCGGTATATACGCTTTAAGTACTAATTACACTAATTGATTAGGAATTGGTAAGGTTTAATCAGAAGAAGTGAACCCGCATTTGCGTGGAGGGAGAGGGGAAAAGCATTTAGGAAAAACCACCCTCAGTTCACCCGACCGAGATTCGAACCTCTATCTCCCCGTCCTCAGCGGTCGAGCTCTACACAAAAAGCGCGTTAGCCAACTACGAGCCACCGAGGCGGGTGACACAATATTGAAAAACTCACATTTTTGAGCTCGGCGTCACATAAATATTCAAGATCTTTCCAAATCATGTTGTTGAACATTTTCAAATATACAATATTTTCTCTACATTATTAGTTCTCTTTGAGAGTTTTTTTTTAAAATATAATATAGAGTCACGCCCTACGCCTTTCTCCATCTTTTCTCAAACTATATCCAAGAGCTGAAATCCTCACCACCCACTTTTCCCATCGTTTAACAAATCTGCAGCTTGATGAGGGAGCCACCGTTGGAAACAAGGCCTATGAATTGTTATTTCAGAGTAATGTATTGAGGTTACAAGCTCACTCACTCTCTTCATCTGGCTGGGAGCAATCACGTGCTGATAAAGTTCGTGATCTTGGCGTGCTGAAGAGCTCGAGTGAAAACTATTCACGTGAGAGAAGGGAACGGAAGATTCGCAATAAACTGGTGGCAGAAGTGGGATGCGCAATAAGGGTCGCAATAAACTGGTGGCAGAAGTGGGATGCGCAATAAGAGTCGCAATAAACTGGTGGCAGAAGTGGGATGCGCAATAAGAGTCGCAATAAACTGGTGG